>VYXC01007341.1:569676-586840 GCA_013397175.1 Platysteira castanea | reverse complement strand
AATGAGGTTCAACAAGGGCAAGTGCAGGGTCCTGCACCTGGGGAGGAATAGCCGCAAGTACCAGCACAGGTTCGGGGTTGACCTTCTAGAGAGCAGCTCTGCAGAGAAGGACGTGGGAGTCGTGGTGGATGACAAGTTGACCATGAGCCAGCAGTGCCCTTGCAGCCAAAAGAGCCAATGTTATCTGGGGTGCATCCGGAAAAGTGTGGGCAGCAGGTCAAGGGAGGTGATCCTCCCCCTGCACTCGGCCCTATCTGAGGCCATATCTGAAGTGTTGTGTCCAATTCTGGGCTTCACAGTGTATGACAAGGAGCTGCTGCAGAGGGTCCAGCAGAGGCCACAAAGATGGATCATCTCTCTTATGAGGAGAGACTGTGTGAGCTGGGCCTGTTTAGGCCGGAGAAGACTGAGGGGGTTCTCATTAATGCGTGTAAATATCTCAAAGGCGAGTCCCAAGAGGATGGTGCCAGACTCTTTTCAGTGGTGTCCAGCGCCAGGACAAGGAGCAATGGCTCCAAACTAAAAAAGAAGTTGCACCTCAACATGAGGAAGAACTTCTTTACCTTGAAGGTGGCAGAGCACTGGAACAGGCTGCCCAGGGAGGTGGTGGAGTCTCCCTCTCTGAAGACATTCAAAACCCACCTGAATAAGTTCCTGTGTCACCTGCTCTGGGTGACCCTGCCTTGGCAGGGGGGTTGGACCAGATGATCTCCAGAGGTCCCTTCCAACCGTAACTATTCTGGGAGCTGCTCCATTAGTGTGGGAATGGCCCAGCTCAGACTTGTGGCGAGGGGCAGCCCCAGTGTCCACAGGGCAGCCCCGCCACACACCTACTAGCCCTCAGGCAGCCCCTGCCCCTGCACCTCTGTAGAGGTCAGGACAGGCACAGGGTGGGAGAAACAAAAAACTTACCCTTTGTCCCATGCAGAATGAGAAATTTTTTAACTTTTCAAAAAATGTTGCAAGACAGGAAAACCCAGTTCAGGCCATGGCCCAGCAGGCACAAACCCAAGGCAGCTTCTGTCTTGCCTGTGTTCACTTGCAGGCACTGTCCATTCCAGGCTCAGTAATGCAGTCCTACATAGAACTGTCAAGCATTTCCTAGCCCTTGGCCTCCCCCTATCCCTGTTAATATCCTTCGGGATGCAGGCCTGTGGGATAGATTATCTAGTAAAATGGCCACCTTAATCTCAACTATGCCCAAACCACTTGGGAACAAGTATAGCAACCAAAGTTGCTATTATATGTTTGAATGCAGGAATATTTACACACACCATTCTCACAGAAATAAAGAAATCCCTGTTTCTGGGAGAACTGGAACAGATTACCCAGAGAGGTTGTGGAGTCTCCCTCACTGGAGGTATTCACGAACCCTCTGGACACAACCCTGTGCAATGTGCTCTGGGATGACCCTGCTTGAGCAAGGAGGCTGGACCAGATGACTCATTGTGGTCCCTTTCAACTTGACTCATTCTGTGATTTCTGCTAATTTAGAGCATCAGCTTCAGTTCACATTTCCATCCACAATGCACTCTGAAGACTTTTCCCTTCCCAGTTACACCTGTGACCCTAAGAATGAAGAGGAGAAATAGCAGGGATGAGGTAACATGAAGAAGTGTAAACATTGCTAACTTTAAGCATGTGCATGTTTGATTCAAATGTGCTTGTTTCCCTTCTTGCCTCACCTCTCCCAAACTGCAGGTTGGAAGGAAGATGTAAGTCTGTTTGAAGGAGCCAGGAATCTGCCAACTCAGAACCCAGAGCACCAAGCTAAGAAGATCCTGGAGGTGGTGGCCTGAAGTTGGTGCTCTGGGTCACCATATGACTGGAAGAGGGGGAACTACCAGATTACTTCCAAAACAGAGAAACAGTCAGAACAGCAGAGAAAGATTATTTTAGCAAACGTAGTTTGGATTAAGCCACAAGGAGCCAAAGGAACATCATACCCTACAGAAAGGAGGAGCTTCCAGTAATATGGATAATTACTGGGGCTACTTGCCCTGAAAGTTTCAAAAATCATCAAGAGGTCACAGGGTTAATCCATAATTTGGTATTTATAATTTATTTATTTATAAACTAACAAACTGGGAGAACCTTGATTTTAAGTTTGCTCTGTAGTTAGCCACCAAGAGTGAAGTGCTCCCTTTCCAAAAGTGCCCTGGTAATCTGTATATACTTCATAACAAATTAGTCTGACACGCTTCAGCTGTATTCCCTTCAATGACTTCTCAAGGAATACCAGTCATTCACTTCCATAAAGAGAGTCTTCCCATGTGCAGAGGAATATCCTAACCCATGGAAAACCTTTTAAAGCAAAACATAATCACCTACCAAGTAACAAATTATTTCTATACAATAGCTCTTGAGTGAAAAAATTCACCCAGCAGCAATTTGGGATATTTTGGGCACGTAGGAGGAGGACAGCAAAAACCAAAGAAAACGCATAGACATGCTCAGAAAGCATTGTGATGGATGCATGTCTGGAAAGTGAAATGCCAAGAACACTCTATGCTGCTGATATGCTTGTTCCTATCCAAGATATCTCTGGAAGAGACAACCTTCAACCTAATATACTGGCACCTGCCAGGGGACAACATTTCCTCAGGTATACAGCTTCCTTTATCTTTTAATCACCAAAATTTCCTTTAAAAGTTCTGTGCAGTGTCTTGCTCCACTTAAACATGTCTGAACAATGTCAATATTTCTGAAGCTTAGAGAGACAATTAAAGGGGAGTGTTAACATTTTTTCCCTGACAAAGTTGTAAGTCATAGGAGACCTTGGAGTTGTGTAGAGGTTTCACTATAAAGAGAATCACAGAGGGAGTTTGGTTATATGAAGAATTTTATCTTAAAAAATAAAAAAAGAAACCCCCAATATCTCTTCAGTGAAAGCCATACTCAGAGTATCATGATACTGGGTTCTTATATCCATAAGGTTGCACAGACATCCTGACTATTTGTTTCCTGGATAAAAAAGTGAAAATTCTTATAATTGATTTAAGGTGTAGGCAGATTTGTGTATGATTTTCATTCTTTTCTTTATCTTCCTCTCTAAACATAGCAATGGTATAGTTAATATTCAGACTGTTGGGGGTTTTGTTGGGGTTTTTTTGCTACTTTATCATTCATCTGATAGTAAATGTGACTCCAAGGTTACTGGCAGACAGCAAGGTGCTGTGTTCCTAAGGGTGTAGCTTACCAACAGAAGCACCACTTATCCCTGCCATGTCCAGAACCCCAACACAAGAACCAAGGAAACCTGGCAGACAGGATCTCTGCTATTCTATAATAAATACTTGGCCCCATCATGCTGTTAGATATGGTAGGAGATACACAGTCTGGTGAAGCACTTAGGTCTGAGTGTCCATATCCAGCCCTGGTGGGCCCCTTTTCTGGGCTTGTTACATATGCTGTAACTGCTATCACTTCTTCCTTCCCAGTCTGGCAGTCTGCAAGACGTGCTGCACTGCTAGGGAGGAAGTCAGTGGGGAAAGCAAGTATTTGAACAATTATACTGAGAAGAACAAATTTGAATCCAGGGACAAAGGCTGTTGGTTTTAGTTACTGGTGACTCATCTTGTTTCCCACCAGGAAGCCACAGATTAGTGTATTTCAAGTATTGCTGATTCCTATTATCTGTTACACTGAGAGAACAAGGAGGAAGAAATTAAAAACACTCAAACCACAGTAAGAACACAGCTAAAGAACATATGGGCACATGTCATAAACCAGCCTTGCTAAACTACACATAAAAGCATGCTGCAAATCAAACACCTAAAACTAGTCAGAAGAGTATTTGGTAGGGTTTCATACAGGTCATCCAGATTCCTCTCTTAGTTGTCCACCATGAGCAGATAAACACTGCTCACAATTCTAAACCTGGGGCTGTTTCGCAAAAAAAGACTGCAGCCCTACTGGAACCCTGCAGTACACAGGGACAGAAACACTTTCAATATGCCAGCTTCCAAAAATCCCCACTCAATCTAGCCTCTAGAGTGTGAGGCAGGGCTTGGTTTTGGTGGTTTGGTGTCCTTTTGGTGGTGATGGTGGTTTATTATCATGGCAGAGTCTAGTGAGGGAAGCATTACAACAAAGAAAAACATGACAATTCTTTCTCACTAGAGCCAGGAAGTTACATTCTTTCTCTTGGATGATTCCCAAAAAGGTCATTCATTCCAAGGGCTTCCACTCTCCTTCCTGATTAGACTAACCAGACTACACCAGGGGATAAAATTTCTATATTAGGCAATTTATGGAACTAATAGCAAGCAATCAAATCTCCTCAGATTTTAAAAATCAGTAACATACAAAAAACCATGCCACAGGCTTGCATTATGGTTTTGGCCACTTTGAAGGAAAAAGGTCTGTTAAATATTTTAGGAAAAGACTCTGAAATTTTCCAAAATGGTTCGAGATCTTAATGCAAATTCTAGTGTTTCAGTTGTAGAGGGATGGAGGCCACAGCCTGCACTGGGCTTCAGAGAGGGGCAAGGCCTTGACACGCACCTCAGTGTCCCAGCAGATGTGTGCAGATGGGCTTAATGTAGGGCCCCTTGACCAGACACAGGACCCAGACTGTACTTCCAACATGTCATAGTGGTGGGAAATCATGTCACTCCAGTGACTGCACCATCCACCTTGTATGCCTGGTTAGGTAGGTGGTAGGTATGAAAGCAATGACGGGGGAAATGTATGTAAGGATGTAAGGAAGGCAGCACAAGAAAGATTACTTATAATATTATCCTGTTGTAGAAAATTCTCTGCCTGTTCTTGTCATTCACTGAAATTAGACTCCAGCTCGTTTGTTGTTCCTGGGTGCACACACATACACATGCTCATTCTGCAACGCGTTGTTCATCTGCCAATTCCACCCACACACCTGCAGACCCCATCACTAGATGTCAATCTCAGTTTTAGATAATCCCACATATCGTAAGAGATGGTTTGGTTTTCTTGTCATGATGGACATAACTAAAAAAGGTTTTCATGCTAAATAAAATGTAATGTTAGACTGTAAACTTAGTGAGAGCTGTGCATATCAGAAGCACCCCAAGACTCCCCAAACTGCAACAGCAGCAACGCCGCCCTCTTTTTCTGAAAAGAAGGCCTAAAGCAAAAAAGTTCACGAGTGAACGCAGATCAGGTTGCCAGGTCTGCCTTTAGCTTCTGATAAATTAGCCAAGAAAACTATGATGTCAAAAGTCCCTGCAAGGAACCAAGCGAAAGGGACTGGAATCAAATTGTATGTCATAAACTAATACCATGTACATTACTATAACAAACAGAGAAATTACATGCCCTGTTAAGAGGGGCTGGACTACATCCTATTATACAGAGTCAATAATGTACATAGCAATTAGACAATATTTGATCGTCAAATAAGAAACAAATTCTTGTCTTAACCTGGCTGTTCTACAGGATATACTCTGTTGTCATCAATTTACAAACAATTTACAAATAGGTATGTTTTCAGCTTCACAAAACAAAGTCTTGGCCACATGAAAGGTACAAGATTTTTATTATTCAATACAATTTCCCAAATATATTTTTAATATCTCCCCCAAGTCTCAGACTGATTTGTGTTGGAGGACAAGCCTTAATTTTCCATGATATAGATACAGAATTTAAGTTAAAAAAGAAATATGATTTGCCTTAAGAATGTACTGTGAGAACAGGCATAATCGGGAACTGATCCAAATTCTCCTGGTTTATTCTATGGCATTCTGTCTACTGGATCACAAAGCAGCTATTCACTGCTTGTTATTCTACACTTTTTGATTTAATGTGCTACCAAAACCCCCATTTTTCTCCAAAAACATTTCCAGAATTACTTTCAGAGCTACCAGTCCTACCCTACTGGCTTATGTCAGTTGTGAGGTAAGTAATTAGTTTACAAAGCACTTTTAAACTAAAGAATTGACAAATATTGTTGGAAAAGATCCTCATTTCAGGTCCATATCAGAAATCCCACAGACTTCAGTAGAACCATGATCAGGCTGATTTTACGTAGACACACACACTCAGAAAACCTACAGAAAAAGTATTCAGTAAGAAATGTCTTGCCCACCTACTACATCGAATGAAGCCATGACCCAAAAACTCCAAAACTTTGGGAAGTTTTCCATGAAAAAAGGGCTATCATATGAGAGGAATGCATAATAGAACTGATAATCAAGAACAGCACCATCATCATCATCTTATGTTTAACTGTAATGGTAAAATCAGTGTTACAATCTGTAATCTGGGTTTATGTTCACTAATATCATAACTCCTATTCAGCTGCCCATCCTCCTACCTTTCATAACTTTCCCAATAACTGGACACATCCACATGTGTTTAAAAGCCACTCTATTCTTCTTCTCCAGGTCTTAGAATATTTCTTTCTATTTAAGCACTAAAAAAATCCCTCATTTTTTGCAATAAGGACCATTTTCACTGTTTCCCTGGTACAGTACAGAGGCATCTGGTCAGTGCTTAAACTTTAAAACATAGGTGCCTTCATTTTAAGAACCCTATCTTTCCAATAAAGTTCTGGTTCTGCCCTTCAACTCTCCCAAAAGATAAAGCTGCAGAGCTCTGAGAAGTTCCCAGTGTCCACTTACTACAACTCCTCCTTCTCTCTTTCTTGGTTTTTTCCCGCCTTCTGCTTTTGGACTTCTTTTAAATTAAAGCCTTTGTATTAATGCAGCATTGAAAAATCTGAAGGTTTCACCATCAGAGAAGATAATTAAATTAAAGCAAATAGGTTGGACAGAGGACACTAGTAGATGAGTGTTTTTCATGCCTAGTAGAAACTATATCACCTTCAGGAACCCCAGGCTAACACTGACCACTCAATCAGATACCCATATTGTTCAGAATGAGAACAAGTGGAACCTGCTGCAGACCACATGCCTGCTTTGCTTCATCTGCTGCTCTAAGCAAAAGCATTTTTTCATGTCTGGAAAAATGTTTTCACAATTGCTTACAGAAATACTGCAAATAGGACTGTTATATTATTCCCTTCTAGGTAACTCCTCCCAAAGAGACCTTAGGAACTGTTCTCTATGCTCTTTCTTGTTAAATGAATCCCAGTGGCTTTGTTTTTATCCTCCCCACTGTTTTGGCATGTCACCTATAATATATTTTTAATATTGAAAATCTGCATAGCATGCAGTTGTTTAATGCCTTCCATTAAAGGCTCTCAAAGCATTTTGTTGTCACTAATCAGTTCAGTCTCACCAACCCAGGCACACACAAGCATTATTCCTATTCTGTAGACAAGAAAACAACTACAGAGAGGGCTGAGTGGCAGAATTCATTCCTGCATTCAAACTCCAGCCACTAGATCACAAACCGCTTGCAAAAAGACAAACTGTTCTCTGATGCTCAGATCTGTAGGACTTCATTAACAGGAGTTCCTCCAATAACTTGCTGTGTCTTCTCTCAGATACCTCCTTAGCCACTCATTTATTGGCAGGTTACCTACAGATGCTAACATACTATACAGACACCAAGAACAGAGGCCAACGAAAAAGAATCTATTAAAAAGGCTCTTTTCCAGTTATTTCAGCATCAGTTGAACAAGTTGCAAAAGCGCAAAATACATAAAATCTACAGATTTTTACATGTTTTTCCTTTAACACACTATTTACTCCTTGGGCCACCATCTTCAGCACTCTTCACTGTCAGCTGAATCACTTTAAACAAGACACTACTGGAAAAAATATTCAAAACATGTGAAAGGAAAGAAGAGTTTCTACATCTCAAAATTTTAACTTCAAAGCTCTATTTTATCTTTATAGGTACCATCCTAACAGGTCATACATACATCTCTCAAGTGTGTGTTAGAATTACTGAAATGTGCCCTGTCATGTTGTCAAAATAATACCTCCATTCAGCTGTTTAACATAATGAGATGCACGAAACCCCCCTGTATTTCTCTCTCAAATCTAAGAAGTGGGAAACTAGTACGTTCCAGGATAGCCTTCTGCAACCGATTAGAAATGGTACAGATCATACACTATGTAATACAGACTTTCACAAGTGAACCAGTTTTCCTAGGTTAGGAATTTACACAATATGCAGTGATGCCATATATTAAGAGTTTTGGAGGTTTTTTAAAAGTTAAGTGACATGATGGACTGTAATCCTAACACTGAAAAAAAAAATTCTGTTGCAGAGTAATGAAACTTTGGAAATTTTTCTGATGTAATATTAATATTTGCACAAATATGAGTCAACTTGCACTGTGAAATTAACCTCTACTTTTGTTTGTTTTCTATTGTTACCATTTCTAGACTAGTTTTTCCTTCATTGCATAGAATGGAAACTGCTTAAAGGATGAATCAGCAATACACATGGAAAGAAGTTCCCCTTGGTAGAAACTTTGCCTCACTTGTGCAGATTGACATCTTGCTCTTGTTTAGTATCATATTCACTACACCACGCTCTAACAGTAGGAATTCATGAATGAATTGTCACAAGTTAAGCTAGGATGTCAAATTTACTATAAATCAGTTAATCTTCAGTTGTTTTCTATAAAATGTATACTCTGCCCCAGCAGTGCATGCAAAAGAAGTTGGTCCTTAACCAAGAAAATAAACAGCTTGGAATTGGCTCATATTGACCTGACAATAACAATTTGCATGCAGGCAGTTAATGCAAAACAGCTGACTTGGAGTGATTTCCTTAGAATGAGGAGTTAGAGACCAAGCAGGTTATTCGTGTATGTATACTCTCAATATACATGCCCTTACATTATGTCAGACAGTCTGGCAACATTTTGATAAAATACAGCTATACCTGGAGCTTATGCCAATCTAAGTTACGTTGTTTCCAGAAAATTTCACTTCTACAAGATATGTCTTTCTGGCAAGTTGAAAATGTGTGAAATAACGTCTTTGTTCCTCAAATTTGAGACTTTTCACCATTGTGCAAACAAGAGCACATAAATACCTGCTCATGGTTTATTTGTGGCTGCCATTCACAGTCTTTTAGCACATAACTATCCCAAACTTCAAAACTTGATAACTTTAAGACAAAAAAGCCAGTTCTTGCTCTCAGGTTTTAGAACTAACTTCTTAATATTTATTTTTGTTTAATCTTTATAGCTTTTACAGTGCTATTTATTTCTCTGCTTTTACAGTGCTTTTTATTTCTTTGCTGTACTCAGTTCGTTACTCTGAAAGCATGAAAGATGAGCAACATCAAAACTTGAATTACACCCCATACAGCGAGGCCACGCAGAGACCTCAGAGCCTCCCCAGGCAAACAGGCACGATGTTATCTCCAAGCCCTTTCTCCCTCCAAATATCTGCCCTTCTGCTGGGGGCAAGGCAGCAGAGCAAAGAAGATATTGTTCTGTTCAACCCCATTCCTGGCACCACAGCCCCACAGCAGCATGGAAATCTTGGCAGGGAATGCCAGCGCCTGGACCGCTTGAACAGTTGCATGGGGCACACAGCCAGAGGCTGCCCAGCTGCTGCTGGAAGGGGCTCCAAGTCACCCTCTCACCTACTGGGTCTCTCTGGTTCCACAAACCACTCACCCATACCGTGAAAACTGGAGTGATATCGAAGAGACTTCTCCCCATCCACAAGTCCTATTAACTGGTATAGGCTCTACTTGGTAGTTAACTGCAATGATCCAGGCGCAGGCTAGATGCTGAATTAATTTACAGAGGCCTCAGAATCACATCTGCTACCAGAAATAAAACTAAAACCACTTTGGAGTCAGTATAGCTGTGATTTGTCTATTCTTAAAGAGCATAGGAATTTATTTATCAGTGGGCAGTCTCAGCTTTGTACTAGACATATGATTTTATATGAAATCCAGATGTCATGTAGAACAGTGTCAAAAGTCAGACTAAAATTAGTATTCACTGAATGATTTTTTTTAAAGAAAAAATATGCTCTGCAGCTTAAAGAAAGAACTGTAAAAATATCTCAGACTCATGTATTTCTCTTCGCAAAGTCAATGGGGTTTCTTTTGTACAAATATAGAAGTCAAAGAATCAAGAATGAAAATACTTTCCATGTTTCTGTTTGGATATGGCTCATAACTTGGGGTCAAATTCTGAGTTACAGCAGTTTCCCCAGAGTACAGAACTGTCCATCACTACACTCTGATTTACATGAACAAAATCTACCCACATGAAAAGTCTTGTGAAGACCAAGATGGGTTTTCTACATTTATTTAGCAAACAAATGAAATTACTTCCAACAGTCTTAGGTTTACTTAGGCAATACCAGAACTCTCTGTACACTAGTCTACTAATCAGTGTAAGCAGGGAAAAAAGCCCAAAATACTGCTTATTTTGTTTTGAGACAGCTACCCCAAAGCTCTACCTACCACTCTACAGAGTGAGTTCACCTTCATGCCATGCTGTGCCTACCCAAATTGTAGCAGTCACCCACTTTCACAGAATAAAATGGTGCTTTATTTGTAAAGATGTAAATAAAGCTCTCTTTGTTCATGAAAGATCCCTATTCTTTTCAGCAAAAGGCATGATCTCATCATTCTAATATAATTGTCCCATTAATTGCATGAAAAGAAACTTTGCATTGCCACAGCTGAGACAGATCACTCTAGCAGGTGAATTGGAGAGTCTAGAGGGATGTTTACCTCATCAGCAGGAAGAAGAATGTGTGTCATTTAGCTATTCCCTTAGAGTGAGAAAGAAAGCAAAATCAGCATGGGGCTAGGCTGACATCGAGATGCCATTCAAAGAGTATCCAGACCCAACAATGTCTCAGCCTCATAATAAGCCTTTTACGATCAGTTGGCCCTCAGCTGCATTGCAAAATTCCATTTCAGAAGGGGATTAAAGATATCTTTTAGTCAGGAACATTCCATTGCACCTTCAGGAACACCCATTTACATTAATGGTTGGTGTTGATATTTTCTGCTCCATGGTCCTCTTTAAGTTCTGCAAAGACATATTTTATGTAGCTTTTTGATCAATCACATGTTTCTGGTTAAAAAATGTTTAGATTTGTAAATCACAGCACGGACAATTTCAGAAAGAAAATATTATTATAGTTTAGGGTTTGGTTTTTTAAGAAAACATTATGGTCATACAATAAATAAATTTCTCTGTTGTAATACATAGTACCATTCAATACAGATTTTGAGCTACAGACTTTCAAATCACTTTTCCTTCCAGAGTTCTAAACAAAGTGAATAGGAGACGATCAGACACAACAGTTGTAAGAAAGGATTTTTCTTTATTTCACATGCATCTCAGTAAGTAGTTTCAGCAACCTTACACTCACTCTTGAACTGACACAGTACTTGAGTCATTTCTAAAACAAACATCAGAGTCAGTTACAATAGACATGGTGTTACCCTTCAGTGCTTTGAGAGTTTCAGTTTATTGAGACTGACAATTACAGAAGCTTGATGCTGGAACAGCAGTACTGATCTGGATGCAAGAATGCTGCATTAAGCATCCAGCATGTTCTCTAAGAGCCACTAGGAAGACCGAAGTCCTTGTAAGAATACGCTGTTCTTGGTGATTAAAGCCAGAAATTCAGGAATGTGGAGTTACAAGATTAGACCTGTACCCTAAGCACTACAGGAGGCAAGACCAAGTAAAACCATCTCCACCACAGGTCCTGCTACATCTCCCAGTTGGATACAGTGATGCACATCGACACTATGCCAGAACAGGTCAACCTTTCCTCCAGCTCATCCTCTCATGGCCCTAGGACTGCACTCACTACCCTTGCACTCACATCACTTCCACTTGGATTTCACTTAAAATATTCAGTTTGCCTTTTTTGTTTCAGAGTCTGTGTCTGACACACCTAACTCCACATGTATGGCTGTTTTATCTGCTTTTTCTGACATGACCTCTTGGACTTTGGGACTGAGTACCACTATGTCTTCATCTTCAAACAGGAAGATCCATTTGAGAGACCATTTGTCAGTCTGACCTGCTAGAGCTTAGGCCTATCATATTAACGTAGAACACGGACTTCATCCTATCCCCAGATAAGTAAGTAGGGCAAATTCTTGCCAAGGGGAACCATAAATTGCCTTCTTTAGATATCAATATTTATAAAGTTTCATATCCTGAGATACATTAACTAGGCTGAGCACTGTGGAGGTCTTCCTCTGCAGAGAGGAAGTATGGCCTCCCACACTAATAAGTCTTCAACTCATGCATCTCAAAGAACAAATGCTTTAGCAACCCCCACATTACCAAATTAACTCAAAAGCATCTTAGGACAACCTTCATGTTAGCACTTCAGCATATATGAATTGGATTCCTGAGAAAGCAGGTTTTCAAGAACTGCAGTGCACTCCAGGGCATTAACAGACCCCCACAGTCTCTGCTGTTGCTTCTGCAGCAGCTGTTCCCTGTTTTGTTGCAGTTATGGGCTGAGAGCATCTGGATTTCAACCCAATTTCATCAAAAAATGGCACCTGTAGGTGGGCTGGTCCTTAGTCAAGCTGACAAAGGCGTCCTCATACTCAGCATCACTGTCACAAGCTGGCCTGCTTTCCACTCCAGCATGTCTTTCTGACTCGAACAGGCTCTAAATACTGACACCCTGCTCTAAGTCACATGCCTATAGAAGGGAGCAGATCAGCAGCATGGGTGGCTCCTGGCTGTGGAAGTGTCAGAAGCAGCTTTGCAGGGTGAGGGGTGTCTACAAGACCCCCGCCCCTGCAGCAGATATGCTTGCTTCCACCCAAGTTTTGGAATAACTAATTTATCTCAAGAAACTCCTCCAGCTCAGAAGAGGTTACAACCTCCAGCCGCCTGTCATCACCCTTCTGCTTGAGATTATCTGCTGGAGGGGCTCTTATTACAAATGTTCCACAATCTGTTGCCTTCGAAGAGAACCAAGTTAACTTAAAAAAAAAAAAAAGTCTTTTCAACCTAACTCATTTTGACAGACAAGTTAAAAAATGACAACATGCACAACGAACAGATCTGAGACGATGATAATCACCAGCTGAAAAGATGGTGACAAGCAGCTGAGGGGCAGTTACCTCTTCTGCAAATACAGCAAGATCCAGGCAGTAACTTCTGCCTACGACTTCATTAAACTGCAGTTTCATCTTCTAAAAGACAGCTTATTTTCTATACATTGCTAAAATAAAGAGAAATTATTTCTCATCTGTGTAGCTAAAGCTAACGTCTTCTACTTAATCCACCAACAACACTCCTGCACAGCCAAGTGTTAAAGTATACAAAATCACTTCCCAAAATTTTTTTAAAGACCTCTCCACTTCCTTCCTTCAATGCGTCAACATTTTTTCTCCTATTTGTCTCATTCTATACCGCACCAAAAAAACCCCCAGTTTTAAATTATTTTTCATGTTACAAATGCAAGCTCCATGTTAGTATATGAATTTCTCTTTCATTCTACACTTTTATCTGCTTTTGCAATTACACAAAATAAATTTCATCTTTCTACAAAAGAGTGGATAAGGAACTCCATGCCATAAAAAACCCCCACAATAACCTCCTTACTGAAGCGATGCTGGAGAATCTCACCTAGACCCTTCCTAAGAGGGTAACATCATACTGCAGCATAGCTGTTTCCATGTCTGGTGGTGCCAGTGATTATTCTTCTTGTGAGTAATCCTGTATTGTTATAGCAGTTTTGGGAAGCCTGAGTTCTTCTGGGGGAGGGTCCTGTTTGTTTGGTTTGGAGTTTGGTGGGATTTTTTTTTAAACTTAAAGATCTTTTCATGTTTGCAGCAGTACTGAAAATACTAACAGACGAGTTCCATACAGGCCACACAGGGATGCCTGGAGCTTTGGCAGTAATTCCTCTGAGTACTCCAGGGGTGATCACAATAGAGAGGGGTACACAGAAACTAGAGAGACTATGCAAGAAATAGGCAGCATATGCAAGAGGCTTTGAAATAACTTCCTAACATACACCAGCTGCCTAACATAGATTGACTGACCCCATAAAAAGCTCTGCAGTTGTGAAGGGGCAGCAAATGAGTTTTGGGGAATCAAAAAATTTGCCTGCATTAAATGGTTTATACAAGTAAATGATGAGATTAAGCACCAACTGTTGCTCTAGGTATCCAAGTCCTTTCAAAATTTCATGCCATCATTTAATTCACTTGATTTCTAAAAATGCCAAACCTCTTCAATTAGTACTCAACTACACAATGGTTTGCTAGTCTGTAAGTCAGCATTATTTCCAGATGTAAGCTTTAGGCTCACGGTCATGTTTTCACAGTTAAAACCAAGTAAGAATCTTTATCTCATGATCTCAGGTTATGTTCACATCCTGTTCACATACATCTTGCTTTCTGTTTTGTCACAAGGACAATATAGCTCAGATACTTTTTATTACCACTTCTGTACTTTCATTTAATTCTTTTAGTTCTTCAATTCCTGTAATATTTATTCCATTTTCAGCTATTGTCAACAATCAAGTGCACCAAAATTTTCCTTTCTTATTTTGATTCCCTAGAGAAAAACCTAAGGGGCTGGTGGATATGTAGTTTTAAAATTAAAAACTAAAATAATGGAAAGTTAATGCTGTTAGTCCTTCTCCTCCATAGTTATTCATACCAAATATGCCACATTCATGAAGTATATAAGGTAAGCCTTCAAAAGGCATGATTTTGTTAGAGATTCTTAGAGGTAACATCTGTTTAAACCATTAGAAAATGAACTTAAACAGTTCACTAAAGTTTGTTTTGTCAAGTCATCTCTAGATTTCATTGAATGAATATTTCTGAACAATTTCTTTCCCTAACACTTGGCAATACAATTTAGAAAGGAAAGTATATTTGCTCCAGAGAGGCTTACAACAGAACACAAGGTCCAAATATTCTCGAATTTTGGAGAGTCTACTCCACACTGCTGTCTTTATTTACACTGGAAGAGAAAGAGAGAAAAAACTGTGAGAAGCTGTAGTAATATCAAAATGAGGAGGACATCTTAATACTGTGCTTTTGGCCCAGTGTTTCCTGTACAGAAAATAAATCAAGAAACCATTCTAACACCAAACACTGCAAGGAAAATGTGAAATCCTCAATGCAATACTAAAATTTCCTAAAATCTATAGTACAAACTGTCAGACAATCCACAGGGTGACACACCACGATTTACCTGAAAGGTGGGTTAAATTACAAGCCTTCATTGCTTTGGCATTGCCTTCCCTCTCTGTGGAGGTTCTGGTCTCCAAACATTGATAGATGGCTTCTACAGGAACAAACTGAAGTTCTGAGCTGATTTTCACACTGTTGCTGAAAACCTGTAAGATAACGGTGAAGAACCACTGAAGAACAGATTACTGAGACAAAAAAAAAAAAATTCTGCAATATGAGAACACAAGGTATTTCTTTCTGAATACAGAAATTCCACTTGCCTAGCTATCATCCTTTACTATGAACCAACCTTTAAAGACTACTTCTCTCTCGTACTCATGAGTCATTTTCTAACATCGCGTCTTTGGCAGCTTGAAGCATTTTGAAAGTGGAAAGCAAACAAAATTGCTTTTAATGCACTCATAAGAGGGTACTTCAGGTTTTTTAAAAGCCATTTTTTCTCTATCTTTTAGCTGCTAGGAGGCTTTAAATGGGACCCCTGTAGGTTTTTGTCTGTAAACCATACGAGAGCATAAAAGCTTGGAAAACTTGCAGAGATTCTGAAGCAGGTTCACACAGCTTCATTGAAACTGTGTGTGGTTTTGAAGCTCACCAGGACTCTACTCACCAGGAACCATTTAAAATTGCCAACTGATAAAGTAGATTTAAAACTCATAAAGGATTATGATGAAAACCTAAGACTTATTTTGTAGGCTTCCAGCTTGAAAGAAAAAATACCATTCTGTAAATAGGGAGGAATGGGTTTTCATTCTCTAAAGGTTTTGGGGTATTGTTTCTTTGAAAACACATACAGGAGCCTGAAAAAGGGATCAGAACAACCTCTGTAAACACAGCCTGAATTAACCTGCATCAAAGTGATTTACCTGTATCAAAAGAATCAAACTGATCAATCCATTATACCAACACATGGTGGCTCAACTATCCTAAAAGCACTTGCAGGGCAGTTACAATGGAAATGCATCAAATCTTTCCATCTTTGGAGGTGACTCTTCTCAACCCACTTCACTATCAATCAGAACAGCCAGCAAGAAAAGAAGGCTTGGAAAACCACCATAAATACCACGAGAAATGTGAAACTACTTTCACTTATATGAAGAATCAGTCAAATAAGATTTTCTGACTCATACTGTTCTCTGTTTTGTACTGTAACATTTATTAGAACTTGGTGCTGCAAAAGAAAATGGAAAAGTATTGGTTTGAATGGCAAGGGAGATATGAAAATTTATCACAATAGGGATTAATATAGTATTTTCTTCTTTCTGTATATATACAGTCATCTTTGAAGGTTCTGAAAGTTCTGTGAGCAAAGACTGCCAGACTGGGTTTTTACTTCAGTCAACACAGAAACTCTAGCAACATCCCAAGAAGTTAATGGACAGAAATGAAACTGCTTTTCATGTTTTCTGATGGTAAGCAGTACAGTGGATGATGTTAGATACTATTTAAATTTGTTGTGGGACTGATTTTGCCACTAGTGGTTGCTTTTGGCTTTTATACTCATTACTTACCAATTTTATACTCATTGATAATAAAAAGTACTCAACAGTCCTGTTGATTTCAGATTAAACATTCATCCCAACAGCAGCTGTGCAGTGCCAGGAAATCAATGTAGCTGTTCACTAGGGTCATAAAGAACATGTAGTTGGGTCACAGAAGCTTATTTTTCACAATCACAACCAGCCATGGAATTAATTCCTAACTCAGGAAGGTCTACATAACAACTCTTCTGTTAATATATAATACTCCAAAAGCTGTTGACATTTTTTTCCCTATTTGGCTCAGAATCCATTGGCCCACACCAAATGACCAAAATCTGTAATATGTGAGCCCTTCCACAAGAGCAGGAGGGAGTAGAGATCAGCAGTTTCCTAAGTCCTTACACTAACTCAGGTTTTTAAGAGCTACCAGAGGTACAAAGGAAAATGTTCTAACCTTGAAGAGGATGCCAAAACATTTATCCCTGCCTATTTGGAGGGGACAGAGGATCTGACCTCAAATGTAGGGACAGGAACAAGATACACTGACCAGGTGCTTAAAAGACTTGCCAAAGGACGTTCCAGTACACACCTTGTGTGTACACTTGTAGCAC
>VYXC01007341.1:530200-569588 GCA_013397175.1 Platysteira castanea | reverse complement strand
TGGAAGGGAAGGGAAGGGAAGGGAAGGGAAGGGTTCTCCCCCTGGATCTTAAGGGTAAGTAGCAATTCTGAAGCATGGCATCAATACAGCAAAAGTGTAATGTAAACAGATACTCAAGTAGCCTGTTAAAAAAAAAGAACAGTGAGAGGGAAGAGGGGGAGAGGTACTATTCAAGTACTACTCAAAGAGAGCAAAGTCTGGAAGAGCACAGCCCATGGCTGGCATCTCAGTATTTCTTTGCCACCACTTAGACCAATTTGAAGAAAATCCCTGCAAAGAAGCTTTCATAAGATGGCATTTTTGTGATTCAGTATAGCACCAATATTCCTTTTGAGTTTTATAACTGTTCCTAGAACATTCTTGGCAATGAATTTAAACTTTTTGAAAGAGGTCGCATTTCACTGTAAATGGTTATCTGGTATTCACAACACAAAATAAGCATTTGAATATTTATTGTGAGCACATTGCATTTTAGGGAGAACACACAAAGATTCTTACCACAATTATCTTGTTCCAGCTTTAATATATTAGCTGTCACCTCTTTAATGGATCTTGTGAGAAAGGAAAGTTTCTTTCTTTAACTCTCTTTTCCCCCTGAACGCAATTACCACCTCATTCAGAGCTCTTTGTGTCCACCTAATCTCTTTGATTATGTCTCTGACACCACCACAATACTCCATGACTGACATACCTGACAGCTGTGACTAGTGACAGAACACTCACAATGCAAACTAGCTCTATGCAGGATGAGTATTACCTACCGCCAGCCTCCCAGAACAAACATGGAAGGAAGGTAAAAGGGGTGGGGGCATTCCATGGCCAGCCTAACCCCTACCGATTTCGCCTCCTTTTAGAGCCAAACAGCATTGACAAGCAGAGCCTCTTTGTACATACCTACCTAATGAACCAATTGTTGGATGAATACAAAAGAACACCCATTAGTATTTTAATTTTTAATTTATAGAGTGGAAAATGCATGTTTGGAGACCTGACTTACAAGCAGGACTTGATGGATCATTTTGTCTTGCTCCAGCCTTTTTATGCTTCTCCGGGTCATAACTCCCAGCTGGTGCTCAACTGTCAGATTTAGGCAGGTGGCTACAGATGAGAGTCTGTGAGGAAAGACATACCTGAAAATGTCATTCCCAGAAAACAAGCTGCCCATGGAATCAAGGACAAACTGTCTCAGAATTCAGCATTTTGAGCCATAAAGACAGGAATTTGTGTTACAAATAACTGCCAAGTACACTTGCGGTAATGAATACACTAATCAGGAAAAATATTAGAGAGCTTTATAAAGAGTCTTATACTTAAAAATGCCATTGTTTTAAGTGGTATTTATACATTAAAAGTTTCGGCTTGTCAACACTGACTACCTTTTTTCCCCCCCATGGAAAAAAAAAAGAAAGAGAATTTTGAGAATAGGGATAAAGGTAATTATTTAGAACAAACAATTTAGTTGCACCTTTCTGAGCTTTTGAGCAGCTCTAGAAATTACAAATTCCTAGAATCAGAGAGAAGGTGCAAAAATAAAACCAATATTTTCACGCAGGAAATGTCTAGAGCCAAAAAGTGCCACCCAAGCATCCAGTTTTCAAAGATGATCAGATAATATTTACAGAAAATTAATTCAAGTGCATTATACCCATCTAATTTTACATCTAAAAACTGCTCATGTAAGACTGTCCTCCAACAATCATACAGCAAAAATAAAACATCCAGGATTGAGGGATATGCTTAGGAAAGCTTTGTGGTCAAACAGTATGTTATTGAAAGCAGAATTTCCATTTTCTATCTCAACTTTTTTATGCTCCAAGTTAGGTGTTTTTAGTATAGATTTAGCACATTGCATTAAGTTTGAGAAGATTTCAGGAACAGTTTTAGCAAATTAATGACATGTCTAAAGAAAATCCTCTTTTTAATCTACCATGTTCCAGCTTGCAATACTTGTTTGTTCTGTACTCGAAGTTACCATTACATAGGAACCTGTAAGGCAGATTCCACGTTACATGATGTATCAGTGCAGTGCTCTAAAGGCAAAAAATCATTACTGTTATAAGAACACTGACAAAAATCTTTTCTACTGTTAATGCCAACTCAAATTTTCAAATGGGAAGCTAGAAACAATATTCTACTTAACTGGCAAATTTGGGGAGAAAATTGGTATGATGCAAACATTACCACTTAAAAAATTATTAACAGTCACCTTTCTTACTGAATATGAGCCATCACGGCAGGCAGGTGGATTCTTCACCTAAATATTTTATGTTTGTCATTCTGATAAAAAGATGCATATTCTTCATTTATGCTATACAATGAAAGCAGTAAGACATGAACTTCTGTTACCTAGACGGTTTCTTGAAAAAATGTAGAACAAGATAGCTGTGACTGAAAGTCAAGATACTCAATTACAGTACCAGGGACAACTGATGTTATGTCATCTGCCCATTCTCTCACTGGCTTCCGAGGACTTTTATTCCCAGAATGCCTTGTCTTATTTCCAAAGATGCTGCAATACAGAAAGCTAACATGCTTCACATACAGAAGATACATAACTTACTAACTTCATGGTGAACTTTGTTACCCCCCAACTCCTCCACAAGTCATAGGAGCAAGAATGTACCAGCATCTTACCTATCAGGCATTCCTACAACAGAAATGCTCAGAGTTTTTAGTATTCTATTTCAAAAAGCCACCACAGCCCTCAGTAATTTACTTTATATATCAAAAAACACTCACAAAATTCTCTTTACCATTTTAATCTTTTATATAATCAAAATAATCTTCTAGACAGCCAGGCCTTGATATGCACCTACACAAGGTTTTCTGAACGCTAATTAGTTTCAGATGCCAGGGCAACAATCTCCAAAATACACTGAAGCACGTGTACGGAATGTATTATAACTCCATTTGTAGTCAATGATGTGAAAACTTTACAAAGCTGTTGAATAATTATGATTACTAATATCCCAATTAGGCTGAACAGGTACACAGATATCCTCAGTGCTAGACACTTAAAGAATTTTTTAAACTAATTTCTTTCTGAATTTCCTCTCTGGTCTTAAAATTAAGAAGTAAGATGACTAATTAAAAACACATCGTTTCAGGTTTGTTTGGGATTTTTTAAGTTTGCTGCTTGGGGTGTTGGAGTCAATCTTGCTGGTCTAGGACAAAAGATTGCATCCAACAACACAAGAAAACTGAAAAAAAGTTTCAAAGCTGTCAAAGATCAAAATCAGAAAATAATTATACCTAAAGTTAATTCTGCTTACCTTATTAAAAGTATTACGGCTTAAAATCTTAATCAAATCAAATTCTGGACAGAATTGTTCTATTTTTCTATAAAAAGCAGTAAAGACAGAGATCAGGACTTCTTCACAGTAAGCAGTACACAACTCAAGGCAAGATTGTCTTGGCTACGAAAGTTTAAAATATAAATAAAGCAACCATGGGTAAAGGAAGCCGTCTCATTTTGTGGAGTAGGAATAGAACCAGTTAGAAGTGACTGCAAAGGAAATCATTATTAGGAGTGAAACAAGCACAGTGGGCTGCAAACAGATACCAAAATAACTAACATCACCTGCAAATCAGGATTCCCTTGGATTATGAGGACAGATCATTTGCTCACACTTAGATGTTTTTCACCCATGTGTATATTTACACATTTATGCACACAAACATAGCTCACCAGAGTATCCACAGCAGCACATTCTGTATCTTTTTTCTCCCTTACATCCAATGCAGGTGGAAACATAGGAAAAAATGCATAACCATTCCTTCCATCTTCTCAAGAACTCAAGAAAAGCCCCTAACAGAAGTATGAACAGAGTCACAGACAGCAGGCCCACCACAGGAACAGAACACAAAGATAATTCTGAATTTACCCCAAATACTTAATTATACAAAGGCAGGGCATCTTATTGTAATTCAAAGACAGCTTAGACTTCTTTCCAGCTTTGGAAGAGACTTCCAGTTGTGCTTCTAAAACTGAACAGACATAAGCTTTTATACACTAAGGTCCTTCTCATATGACGCTGCCAAACCTGTTGAGGTAAGGCAGCAGACAGAAGATTTCCTCTATTCCAATTCTGTATTCAGAAGTACACAGACATCACATCAATTAAGGAAATATGGAACATCTGGCAGAAAGAGGGCAAAAGGAGCATGGTCACAGTATCTCACAGACAGGAACTTACATGCTGGGAGAATAAGGAGGTGACAAGACTTCTCACCTTTGGTTTAATTTCTTTTAATAAATCTTCTCTGCCTGGTTTCCAGACTGCTGAGAAACAGAAGCTTTAGTATACTTTTACTTAACACTGATGGCATATACCAAAGGCAATACAGAGGGAACTTCCAAGTTTTTCCTCCCTGTTTTTTCACATTTCAGTTGTATGAAAATGCTGCTAAACAAACAACCTCCTACTAAAATGAATTTCACTTACATTCCTACCAGCATGAAGAAAGGATAATGTACATATGCTATGACAGAACAATGCTGTCAAAAACCTGCATTTCTAGCTTAAAGCAACTTCAGGCATACAGCTCCATGCTACAAAAATAAAATAGCAGAAAGAGCCAAAGGCTACCAACAACCTGATATTTGAAAAGTCATGATGGTGAAGTCCCAGGTGACTGAAAAAAGGGAAACATTACACCCATTTTTTCAGATGGGTAGAAAGGAGGACTCCAGGAACTACTGACTCATCAGCCTCCCATCTGTGCCTGGGGAAATCAGGGAACAGCTCCTCCTAGAAGCTATGCTAAAGTACATGGAGGATAGGGAGGCGACTTGAGACAGGCAGCATCCTTCACCAAAGGGAAATCCTGTCTGATGGCCTTCTAATATGGAGTGACTAGATTAGTAACAAGGGAAGGGTTACAAATGTTATTTATCTGGAGTCTTTAAAGCCTTTGACACAGTCCTCCACAACATCCTTCCCTCTGAACTGGAGAGAGATGGATTTGATGGCTGGACTGTTAGCTGGATAAGAAATTGGTTGGATGGTCACATCCAGAGGGCAGTGGTCAATGGCTCAGAGTCCCAACGGGCACCAGTGACAAGTGGTGTCCCTCAAAGATCCGTATTGGGACCAGTGTTATTTAATATCTTCATTAATGACACACAAGAAGGGACCAAGTGAACCCTCAGAAGTTTGCAGATGGCACCAAGCTGAGCGGTGCAGCTGGCACACCTGAAGGATGGGATGCCATCCAGAGGGACCTGGACAAGCTCAAGAAGTGGGCCCATGGGAGTCTCTTGACATTTAACACCACCAAGTGCAAGGGGCTACATCTGGGTCCGGGCAATCCCCAGCATCATTCACAGGAATGAACAGATCGAGAGCAGCCCTGCTGAGGACAGCTTGGGGATGCTGGTGGATGAGAGGCTGCACACGAGCTGGCAATGTGCACTTGCAGCCCAGAAAGCCAATCACATCCTGGGAACAGGTTGCCCAGTGCAGTGGAAGATGTCCTATCCACGGAAACAAAATTGCAGGTCAGATTGGACTGGCTTCTGAACAACCTGGTCTAGTTAAAGTTGTTCCTGTCTACGGCAGGGCTGGTAGACAAGACGACCTTTAAAGGTCCCTTCCAACCCAAGCTATTCTATGATTCTATGACATGGTAACAATGGGTAAGGTGATGGTGGAACTGTTGTTGAATGACTCCTACAATAGAAGAACTGGAGAGTACTCAACTAAATCAGAAAATCCAGTTTGTCACAGAAAAAAAATTTGTTAGAAGAATATACAGTGAACTTTTAGAGCTAGCTGCCACATGCAGCTGTGGGGAAAAAGGTGTCAAAAGAGTTAAATGTGAACAGGTGAATTCACAAACAGGCCAATAAATGGAAAAAAAGGCATAGGTGGGATTCTACCTCCCATCCTTATTCATCTGGTGGCAGCTGCTGAGGAAATTAAACTGAACCAGTAAGCAGCCAAGCTTACGTTATTTCTCCAAGTAACATCTTTGTGTGACTTTCAGAGACAGAATACTGGGTAAGATGCTTAATTCTGGAGGGCTGAAGGCACTGTTGCTCATGTTAAAATTTACACTGTTTTCACATTGTTAGAGTTAAAAACTGCTTATGGCTGCCACTGAACTGTGTAAAAAGGTAGGGGCTGATTGTCCGATCCAAGCGTTACCTCATGGAAATGTGACATTAACAGGTCAGCTTCTGGACTGCAATGCCTCCTCCCCCTGTTCCCTCAAAGCCCCTCAAAAATTTAGCATTGTTTAAGAGGAGGCAGCTTGATCCCTTACCTAGAGCAAAGAATCCTCTAACACAGACAGAAATCAGGTAGAATCAACTGTTCACACATAGATTTTATTTCTGTATTTACAATGCTTAAAATAAAATATATCAGTTCTAGCTATGTCTAATAAATGCAAAAATAGAAAACTTCAATTTTCATCAAAAGTGCAGAAACATAAATTAGAAAATGGTAACTTTAAAATATACAATGTTATTTCTCAATGTTTTTACTATCAAAACAGATTGGTAAAACAAGCACCATAATTTATCTTACAGAAGACTTTTCATCAAAGCAGCATCACAGGGCAAAACAAGTAGGACATTAGTATGGAAATGTAGTAGCAAATCTTTGAATATTTTAAATGGTATGAACTGTTATAAATTCTTATCAACAGTTATAAACTGTTCTATTTTTTCGCAATAGCTTTACCACATAGCCGAATATTAATTGGGCCATATTTGGTTGTCAGCACAACGAAGACATCTTCAAACATTCCTTCTGCCTTTGGCTTGAACTGGACTGGCACGTTGATGTAATGACAGGATCTAAAAAGGCAATTTTGGGCATAATCATTGTCAAAAAACAAGTAAATACTACCAGATAGACAAATTGTCTGCTTTTGATTTTGACTAAAATGGTATACTGTATGTGCACTGCATCATCAAGTTTATTTTTATAGATTTGATTATCTATTTTTCTTCTGAAGGATTTTGATCATAAAGGTAGTTTTTTCCTTCTGATTATAAGAAGTAATACAATACGTTATTGCTGCTAGTTTACCTTGACAAGTTTGGTCTGCCTCTTGGCAATACTGACAGCACATAAACTTTATTTAGAGCAAAATTACTATATTTCTTCCCTTCAAACATCACACCAGTACACTAAAATTTTCGACTCTTTTTTTAAATTCATGCATTTGAAGCTGCTACAGCAATTTCCATTACTTATAATTGCCTTCACATTAAGAAATATTTTGCTGAATTATTGCAAATCAATATGTCTATCATCAAACGGCATTTTAGAAATTTTACACCATTTTAGGTTACATAATTCCTCTTCTATTTGGATTACATAAAAACATACCAAATGTAATGGGTAGCTGTGTTAATTGTCAAAAGCCTAGAATTATTATTTTAAAATATTACTGAATTATTTAAATATATAAATATATAGTATATAAATATAATACTGAATTATTTTAAAATATAAGCTGTTCAAGCAACAGCTGAAAATTTTGAGTGGCAGTCTATTGGATTCCATGGTATCCAATAGAAACATCCAGCACCAAAACAAGTAGCAGTAACAGACGAATACTGAAATAAGGAATTTATGAACAGCATCACTTAGTAGAAAAAGAAAAGATAGCTTTGCTTGCTTTTACTGTAGCTTCAGTTTTCTCTCCTTAACAGTGTATAGTATTATCCAAAGTCCTCTGGAATGTGCTTCCTTCCCCTACTTTTTCTCACTGTGTTCCTACCTTTTCATACTCCTTTTCTCTACACTAATCCAACCTATGGTAATTACTCTGTGCTTTTACCCTTCTACTCTACCCCTTACCTACATCTGAAGTCATAATACCTGCCCTACATACAATTCTCATTTGCTAGTATCATTCTTAGTGCTGAAGTAGTCACATCAGCAAATTTTCTTTTTTTAACAACATCCTGGCCAATCAAATAAGAGTGCACACATTCAGAATAAAGACTGGGATGGTACTGTATTTTTTTAAATCAAGTTAATACAAAAATAAAGAAATTATTATACCGTAGTGAACTATAATCAACAGTGCACCAAAGCAATACAACTGAATCAGAGTTTCATGTCTCATACTCGACTGCCAAGTGTTGTATAACAAATCCAGCAGTGTTAGTCTTTTTAACCATCTATGATATACAGGCTGAAGATATTTACTCAGCTCATTTTTTTAAAAATCCATTTTATTAAGTGAAAGACATCAATATGACTATTTAATCTGTAACATGCATTACATTAGAAACATAAATTTTAGTAGGAATAGAATGTGAACCTGCATATAACTTCGCCACCTGAGAATGTACAAAAGTAAAACTAAATTCAGTAGAAAGCCAGAAGAGATGCAGAAATCTGTATCATCTCCAATATAATACATGTATGCTTCCTGACATATTATAGAATACTTGTTCAAAAAGAACACTATGACCAAAATCAAACTTACACCATATCAAAAACTTAACAGTAAGTTAGGCATCGCTCTTTCAGAAAGATGGCCACATCTGGCTGTCAAATATTAATTTCCAGAGTATGTACCATGAGACCTCAATGGTACCGAGGCGGAGCAGTTTCTTAGCATATGACAGCTATATTAAATTCCGCCTGATCTCAGAATTCACGTGTCCATTTGGTGGGTGCTAAAAACATTATTGTTCTTCCCTAAAAGAAGAATAAGTCAGAAATTGTGTAGTCTCTTTTGTAGCAGTCAGTTGACTTCTCACAGTCGAGGTAAGACTCATCACACTTGCTTCCTAACCCAAAGGGAAAGATGCTATTTTCTTTTTCTCAGCTAACAAAACTGGAAAGTTCAGACTCCAGATACAACAGCTCTTTGAGCTACTCCATAACATAAATGTTCTCAGAAATGAAGCAACCTGGAAAATTTTTCTCAAGTACAGTAATCAGAATCTAGTCAAGAAGGATTGTGTCAGGCAGGACAAGTAGAATTCTGCTACAATGCCTGCACCTCAGTTAGTCTCTGAATAGCGTATGGCCTTTACAGGTTGTTGCACCAGTTTCAAGTGGTGTTTCTGAAAAGCCAGATGTCTATGTCTGAAGCCTGCTTCATAGGCAAACTAATCCTCTAGTCCTCAAAACACAACACTGCAATACGTAAGTTGAAAAAGAAGAGTATGGGCAAAAAGTGCTATTTAAACCATAGTAACCAGATGGTTCATCAATGAACAGTGACCACTGACACCCAGAAGGGTGGCTACTGAAAACAAAAATAATTAGTGGAGGGAACAACCCAACCAACAGCTTCACCTTTTACTAGTATGCGAAACTTTTACTACCCTGTAATCAGATGGCTTCTGAAAGCAATAAAATTGGGATACTTATGTGTTCAAACATTTTAAAATAGGCATAGCAACCTGGTAGTACTTCCAGAAACAGAAATTTGCCATTTTAAAAAATATTTAATTCCTATGTTTGCATCACTTAAGAGACATATTATTAAAAGTAGTATCTTTGCAGTAAAAAAATTCTATTCTGTCAACAAATAGAACTCTTTTGGGTGTAAGTTGCAGACAGAATTCCTCAGCAGTGCTATGTACTGGTACTGGGGATGGCATAACCAGCTGAAGAACTGGCAAAGCCACTATACCAAATTCAGAAGGTTAGACTCTTGATATTGGATACAAACTTTTTCTGTATCCAGATTTAAAACTTGATTACACAGGATTACTTTCAAATTTGGCCCTCAAAATTAAGAGCATACAATAGACCATGTTTAATATATTATACCTTTTTGGTAAAAAAACCATAGGTAGATGGTACTTTCTATTCTTACACTCATTTACAGATTAATATTCCAAGTTCCTGCGAAGAGTCTTCTCATCCAATTAGTTTTGAACATTACTTCCTAAGATGGCCAAGTTTAGAAAGAAACAGCTGCCAGTGACTTTACTGATACCCTCCTTGATGCTATTCTCTAATAAAAGCCATTTAAAACATTTTTAACTCTTTTTAAAAAGCATCTATCCAAGTCAAGTAAATCTTCTGTGCTTCATGCTCGTAAATGGGAGAACACTTATGTCGACTTCAGAGAAATTATTTTTTAAGAAGATAGGAAAAGCTATTTGGTATTTACAACCAAAGAAAAAACTGCTTAAGTTACTAGGAAAAAAAAAAAAGACTGACTTTTAAACCTGTTAAGCATACTTTAGATGAATGCAGTAGGAGTTCATAATCTCTTGCAGAATATATACCAAATAGTTTTTCCAGCACTCCTCAAAAATAGTTTTGAAATATCACAGTCTTCCAGTGAAGTTATTCATTTTTTTGTCAAGGATGACAAAATGAAGTCATCCTGTCCTTTGCATGCTGCTGTATAGCCTCAGACAGATCCAGTTAGCTGCCTTTATTTGGATAGATTTTATCCTGGTCACTACCCCCATAAAAAGCCCTTCTGTGCCATCTCATGTGAAATATTTAATGAAAAGATGACAGTTAAATTGAAGCACTAGCACATGCCTAAGTGGAGTTACAACACTTGGCACTGAAAACCGGCCTTAAGAATACCTTGAATACCTCTGGCTAACACCACCACAGCCCTGTCTTTGTGATAAATGTGGAGCAGATTAGGAGGCAGAATATCTAACTCCACTTACAATTTGCTCACAATTTCTGCTCTCTATACCCTTAGCTTTCCTGTGTTTAAAACGGGAACCTGTTCAGCCACTGAGAATGTATGCTGTAGCACTTCTAATGAAATGGTTGCATTTCTGCTTCCTGACAATCCTACTGTTGCAGATGAGCATGTGAGATGCTGTACTTCTTGAAGAGATGACTAATACTACTGTCACATACTTGTTGTAATGAACTCCACAGATGACTGGGTTTGTTTTCAGGGATTGTTATCAAGGACTTAAAAATTTCTTTCATGCAGGTAAAATGCTGAAATACTGAGTATGACCAGACAATTCCACTGGCTGCTCAAACCTTGCGTTTGCAGAGAATCTTTGATGCAAGTTTGTCAAATTAGAAGCATGATGAAGGCAATTTGCTTGGTCTGTTGTGCAGAAAGTATAAATGGAAGGAATGACTTGATTGTGCACAGCATGCCAAATGGTTACATGAAGCATTAGGCTTAACATTAAAAGCACTGTTAGAAACAATTTGCAGGGAAGAAATTGGCAGATGCAGAAATAACTGTGTGGGCTCATTCTGCTTTGAACAGGGATTAGAGAGTACAGCTTAGCAAAAAAAAAAAACCCAAGAAACCCAACCAAAAAAATCTCACAACCCCCCCCTAAACCTTTAACTATAAACAAAAGCAACAAAACACCTCCCAACCCTTTAGTTAGACATCTAGAACATGTATATCTACATTTTAGCACGGTACATATACAGAAGATATTTCTCTTATTGAATTATTTGGTTAATTTTTTTTGTTAGGAGAGAATGTTAGCATATGCATTACTCACCTTAGAGAGTATTTCAAGTGCTTGATGTAGAAAGGCTCTCTGGGATTTACAAATTTCAGCTGTAATTTAATACAAAATGCTTAAAAGTGCACTATATTTAAGCCCATCATATTCAATTTATGACATGCTTAAGACAAATCAGGTCACTTACAAATAGAGCTTTACACCGACCCAGGGTTTAAAAATAAAGAATGCCCACATTTGTGAACAGTACGGGAAAAAAAATCTTATTTCAATATTTTAATGAAGTTTAAAAATGAAAATCACTAAATCAGAATAATAACAAACCTATGCAAATTATGATCTACTATATTTTCATATTAATATATTACAAATACACGCAGTTATTCAGTCAGACAAAAGAGAAAAATTACACATCAAAATTCTTCAAATATAGACTTCTGGAACTAGCAAACTAAGATTTGTACTACTGCAATCTTTGTCAAGAGTAAAAGAGAAAAAAACAGTGCAGGTGAACAATTGAAAGGACTTACAAGTATCTGTTTAAGATAAAAGACTGTCAAACTTACCTCGTGTGTTGTAAAGGAGTTATTCCGCAAATTGACCTTTAACGTGCATGTTTCCCCAACTCTGGTTAGAGGAAAAACGTACAAGTCTTCTGGTGCATATACCCCTTGAATGACCTCTTTCTGTCTGATTTGGAAAAGGGATTTAAGATATTAACATTTCTTACCTATATGATCTGTGTATATTGACTTCATACTTGAAGTAACAGGTGTATTTTATGAGAATAAATCAGGAAAAACTGAAAGATCCAGAAAACATCAACTTACAATATACAAAAAGTATACACAAAATTCTACTGCCCATACCAGTTCATCTACCACAGCATATCATGGTTAGACAACTTAGAAACTCAAATGAAAAGAAAAAGTATGGAAGACTGAACAATACAAAGCCACTAAGAGGTTTTGGCAAGTCTGTTTTTTACAGCTGCTTAATCTTTAACATAGAATCATAGGATCATTCAGGTCAGAAGATACTCAGATGGTCTCTAGTTCAACCTCTGGCTCCAGTCAGAGTCCGATGTGAGGTCAGAGCAAGCTGCCCAGTTAGATCCCAAAAACCTTTGAGACTGAGACTGCACAGACTCTCTGTGAAGCCTGTTCCACCACACAGATGTCCCATTAGTAAAAAACGTTTTGCTTGTGGGGTTGGGTTCTATCCCCACCCCTTTTACCCAGCCGCAGACACACTCCTTTCAAGTTTTGTCCATATATACCTTATTCTTTTTGGTTGTCCTTCAGAGTCAGCTTTCATTTCTGGTGTAACTGGAAGCTCAGCTTTGGTAAGGGCACTTGCAGAAGCTTTCACAATTGGTGTTTCATTTTCTGTTTTAGTACTCTATTGGCAAAACCAGAGAAGACTGTAAACTTCGCATTCAAAAGTACTTAAGTATTCAGGTATGTAAGTCATTGCCCTTACCCAATGCAAAACTTTTTATTTAAAGAATAATCTTTCAGGAGCACAAGAGTCTGGATCTTTGAGATGGAAGGAATTATTTAGGAGGAATACATCAACAGGCTTCTGTGCTTTACGAATTCTTATTTATTACGAGACAGTTCACAACAAACTAGCAGCACAGGTGGAATCTCAAAAAGGCTGCAAACAACCAAGATTTTACTAAAAGCCAAAAAACCCCTCACTTCCTCTGCAGATATTGTGCCCATATGCCTCAAGAACAACCAAGTTGGCTAAAAAACTGCTCAGAAAGAAGGAAGACATAAATCAGCATTATAATCTGAATTCCCAAAACAGCAAAAAGCTTGGTAATAATTTTTTATTATGAACAATACATCTTTCTCAAAGAAAGGTCTCTCCAGAGAGACAGAATCAGATAATGCACTATATGGTATTTTCTGCATTCAGAAATTAGGCCAAAATATTTACCATCACCAAGACCCTCATTTAGGGTATTTTAACACAAGAAGACCAGATCACCCAATGGGAATAATTTGACAAATAACCAATTGCAAATTCTGTGTTGCTTAATGAATCTTGCCAGATACTCTTTGGCGTCCCCTTGGGTCGTAACATCTTAAACAAAGTTGAAGAACCAAAAGAACTCCTACACTTATGGTTGTACAACATTATGTCAATTTTTGAAATGGTGCTGACGTTTTAGACAAGCAGTTGATTCCCTGACGCAGGGAAGACGAAAAAAATAGATTCATCTTCAATAGAACTGCTATGACAAACTTGTCTTTTAGACACTCATTTCTTCTATTGAAAGAGCTGCTAATCAGTCTGTCAGAAATAGCAGCAGCCATAGGAAAAAAAAAATCTTCATTTTAAAGAATATATTTTTCAGTTGCAAATAACCCATGAACCCCAGTAGAACCCAATACATAAAGACAAGAAGGGATTTGCACATGTGTCTTGTTTCAAGAGCTTCTATTTTTCCACAGAATGAAAAACAATGGGTGTCATGCCTCTGTTGTCATTCAAATTCTACTTTATCAAAAGGCAAGTTGACTGCATGAGAATAAGGTACATTATGGAAAACGATCAGAAGTTACCCCAGTCTTTATAAGGGCATCTTGAAATACTGCATGCTTTACCACAGCCTGTACTAACTTCTGCTGTCTCATATGAGAGCAGTACATTAACACTCCAAATGGTTACAATTGAGTGCTGCAGTTCCAAAGACATCTCAGAAACACAGGAATTTGTATAGCTTGAAAATTGGAATTATTTTGCTCACAGAGTTTTAAAAGGTTTTCCCTCCTCTCACTTCTGGGATACACAAAGATGATGAAGCTTTGTGCTGCTGTTAATAATCAGATCAGACCTCTTAGCAGTAAGTCTTGTGTTAAAAATGAAAGAATTCGTCTCAGTTTGCTGAAAAATGATACATGAACTTTCTAACTACATACCTTTTTAAAGTACATAAACCATGTAAATTAAAAAATAGAATGCATTTAACATTTGTAGTATCTTCAAAAAATAGCAGACGTTCTTTACAAAGTCCTCACCTTTCTAATGCTAAAGCAGCAGTCAGGACTTTGGTGCTGCCTCAGCCTTGTGGCAGGTGCTTGCTAGTTCACCCAGAGAGGGACCATTAGTTAGACCCAAATACCAGTCCAAGACTCCTGTGCACAACACTCATTCTTAGCTCAATGATCTCAGAACAGCCCCCAGTAGCAGCCCTCAGCAGCAGGAACAAATGCTCCTCAGGAAAATAAAAAAATAAGTTTGAATGACCAGCACCAAGAGGCTGGGGCGGCAAAACACATGTCGAATCCCTCCTTTCTTTGTCTCTGGGACTGGTTTTGGAGACATGCTGATCTGAACTCCAGACTATAGTTTCCAGTGGTGAGGACTGCAAACACATGCAGAGCATAATCAAAATTACAGTTAATTAATTTGTTAGGAGAAAAATTAAAGTCGTATGTGCCATTGATTTTACTAACTTAATGTTGTTCTTTCAGTTTTTTCCTGAGCTCTTCCAAATTTTTTAATTCTTCTGAAGTGGTGCTATAAATAAATACCACTCAGTCACTCTGAATGACAGTTGCTCTTCCCACTTCATTCCATCAAAAGTCACATTAACCACAGCTGTAGCCCCCTGCCTCAGCAAAACCACCAGATTCCAAGTCCTTTCCAAAGTTTTAGTAACACTGCCTAAACTCTTGATCCCTAGAACATAACAGATTATGATTCACTTGTCTTTCCAGCTAAAAGCTGCAACACTCTAAGTAAATGTTCTGTGTCGATCCCTCTTCTGAACAGATGTATAGCTCCCTACCTCGTTGATAAATACAGTACTTCCTTTTCAAATCTTTCTGAAAATGATCGTGACATGCATTTCAAGTATTTTCTACAAATTTTTTCCCATGTGCAGAGATGCTACAAAGATCTAATTGTTAACAGCTTTGAAAAAAATCAAGAACAAATCTGACACAGCAGTTCAAAAACATTAATATCAAGTTATGCCGCTTGAAGATTTACACAACTCTGACAACTAGTCACGTTTTAAGGAGAGAATTCTTTAAAACTCTAGAGTTCTGTTAAAGAATTAATCTTCTCCCCATTTCAACTAGCTTTAAACAGACAAATGATTTAGATGTTCTCATTTTCAGGAAAATTATGACCAAAGAATTTGATGGAAGTTGAATAAAAAACCCTCTAAAACCAAGCATTATACACGTCTCTCATGCCAAAAATCAGAAGTTGTTTAACATAACTCTTTTTATAAGTACTCTTTCAACACAATTAATTTGGAAAGAACAAGGAACCTACAAAACAAATGTAAGGTACCTCTGCAAGAAGGATAAGTAAGATTCCTACTACTGAAGCATGCTTGGTTCTCTAAAGAAAGATCCCAAATCTTAGTGTGGACTTCTTAGAAAAATCAAGTCAAACATTCTGAAGAGGACAACAAAGCATATATAGCAACCATGCCATACTGAATGTACAAAGCTCTTCACATTCAGCTTATGTAACTAATCATTGGAATGAATTCTTCCTCATGGTAATAAATCTTCTGTCCTATGTAAATTCCTCTTGTAAGGATGGTGAGGTCGGGATAAAAAGCAAGGTAAGGAGTGAGAACACAGAAATTCAGTTTTAACTCCCAACCCACTTCTTCCAAGCCTTACCATAAAGTTTGAGCTGGGGAACAACAGGGGAGCAAAGGAGAGATCAAATCCCATTGCTCCCATGTATAAATTTCACAAGTATCCCCACCCACACTGTTACTCTGATAAAATACTGAAGCAGGTTTTATTAGAGACTCAAATATCCATCTCCAAGATGGATATTTGAAAATTCCAAAACTGCATTGAGTTATGTATTATAGCAAAGGTCAGATACTTCACTATTTATTTACAAAAATAAAACCAACAAACAAGAACCAAACAAAACTGATACAAACATCTTTATCTACAGAAATAATTCCTCTAGAATGTAAGTTTGCCTCTACTTTCTCTGAGCAAAATAAAGTTTTATATCATAAATGGCAAAAGATAATGCATTATCATATAAGGAAAAGGAAGAAGGTATTTCTGTAACACAAGAAAAAAAACCACAATTTAGCCCAGCAAAAAATACTAGCAGGGTTGAGGTTTTTTCCAGAATATACCAGTGTATATAGGAAAGAGTACTGCATAGTAAAATCAAGATGTTATCAAAAATTTGTGCTTAAGACAGTGTTTTTAGCTTTTATATACTCACTTTTCCAGAAAGCTGAAATTTTAATTTCTGTTTCCTGCTTGGATTTTCAACTGGGTAACACTCAAGGTCCCAGAACTGGGAGTAATCTCCTTTATCTCTAGGTAAAAAGATTACAGCTACCTACCAAAAAAAAAGAGAAAAATTTTGCAGAGCATTACTGATCTCCACATCTTCACAATTTTACCTGTACAAAGTTATGGTTCAGCCAGCACAAAATTTACACACTACAGAACACACATGGAACACACAGTTGATCTTGTATAGAAAACTATACAACTAGCTAGTCCTCCTTTGCCCACAAGTGGAAAAAATTAGATGAAATATGTTGTTCCAGCAATTTTGAACAAAATTTCAGTTTAGATAATCTGCTTTAAGCAAAGCCAGCAAGCGCTGGCACAACTACTTCTATTAGTAAAATGGAGAGAAAGAGGACCAGGAAGGGAAATACGTGCACCTGAAACAACCATCCTTCATCTGGCAACTAAGCTGTGAACAACTCAACTCCTCCAGCTCCAAATCTGTAAGCACACTGTGCTAAAATTACTAGCAGGCCTGAAATTTAAACGAACATGCAAGCTATGAGTTTGATCATCCTTAAAGGTCACCTATGCAACAAAGGCTTGTCTCCACACAGTGCTGTATCAGGTTAATTCAAGAACAGACTTGCATTGTTTTCAGAACTGAGGTTGAGGGAAGAAGAGAAAGACAGCAGCAGATTAAAATAGACCACTACAACTATATCTAAGTAGCCAAACATCATATCCACTGCAAAAAAAACAGCCAGTCATGATAGCACTGTACCTTACCAGCTCCAGCCCACAGCCTGGCATGCCAATGATGTAAATCTTATTCAAATAGGCCTGAACTAGGATTGCTAAGGCAAATACAATTGTTTAAATTCAAATAATGGCTTGCAATACTATGAAATTACTATGAAACTGGACAGGAATAAGTTTTTTATTCTTGTAAATGGATGACAAATTGCATCTCTATAGAAATAATGCCATAATAATCCATAACAATTAAAAGATAGATGTTTGTGAAGATGAAAAGATAAAACTCAGGTAGCATTGTGAGAGAAGATGAAGGAGGAAAGTTGCTTACAAACTCATTCAGTCTGTCCTTGGATATGCTTTATAATTGTGGTTATGAAACCCTCTACTGGCCAGGAGATAAAATTGTAAGTCAAATGAAACCAAATTTAGGAACAGACAACAGTTCTTGAACAAGTATGTCAAGAATGCCTCAAGGAAGGGAATCAGGTTCTCACACTAGTTTTGTAAGAACCCAGTATTATTTGCCATTTTCTTCTGAAATTTTATAAAACATTTAAAATAATTTTCTGTTCTAAAATAATTTGTCCTTAAAAACCCCCAAAGAGTAACACAAACACACCACCACTTTGAAATCAAACTACTTTGATTGCATGAATTCTTAAAAGCAACTCAGCTGAATTAAGCTGATATGGACTACCTGATGCACTCCAGAACCCAATACTGAAAGGCCAACATTTTATCATTATCAGATAAAATTTATTTCTCATTTAGTATCTTATTTTACAATTGAGATACACTAATATGCCTGAAATATTTATAAATATTTACCTTCTCTTGTCCATGAGCTTCGAGAGTACCAGAAACACGGGAAAATCTGAAAGCGGAGTAAGTAACCCTATAAACACAGCCACTTCCATCCACATCCTGCAAATACATTTATGAGTCACATTCAGAAGGAAAAAAAAAGCCTGAAACCACACACCCACACCACCCTTGCAGAGGACTGAGGAAAATACACCCATTCAATCTGCTTTTAAGTGAAGAATTGATATTGACTCCCTAAAGGCAAATTAATAAAGACTGAAACTACTAAATCCAGTCACCACAACTACTGACTTCCAGTTCAGACATGGTGCACTGGCAGAAACATATTCAGTCCCATGGGGCACCAGTAAGAGTGCTACATAACCATTTTTCATCATTTCACAACAGTGGACCATAGTAATTCTAGGATAAAATCAAAATTATCATCACAGCATTTCAGACTACCAAAAAATGGGGAAGCATTTACAAATATTAACAGCTAGGCACAGGCAACAGCACTGTAATTACAATATCCTTGACCTAACTTAAAACTCTACAGATACCACGTGCAGTGCAATTTCAGCAGCACAAGTCTGAAACAAGACAAGCCTGGCATTCTGGAACCAAAAAAAGACACCTATCTTTCATTTATGCATGATTACTTAATGCAGTCTGGATGATGATACTGTATGAGCACAAGCAAACTCTGTAACGCAGTAAGTGAACCAGAAACTATCCCACAGAGCACTGATTCATTCACAGTCAGGGAGCACATTACAGATGAAAAAAAGGAGCAAAACATTTCCCTGATATGGACAGAGAAAAAAAAATTTTGTAACTGAGGTCATGCTCAAATATATATTCTTTCTTGAGAGGCAGCAGAGGGAGAGAGCATAGCAGGAAGAGAGAAGTTAAAATAAACCCCAGGGATTTGCATAAAATTCCCCATCCAAGCATTCACTCACTTTAACATAAGGTGGTGCAAAAGATGACAAATTCCACTTCAGATTTTCATTCCCTTCATTCTCCATTTCCAGGTAACTCTCTAAAAGAGAAATATCTGACTAGTATACACTAAACGTCTTTGTTCAAGCATCTCTGGTGTAAAGAGTTAAGCAGAAACTATGTTTCTAGATGAACAGAAGTTTAGTGGAAACAGTTTTCATTATAACAAATCTCAAGAGCAGACTCAAACAAAGCAGTCATAAAATTTATAAAAGCTTATACACAAGAAATTTAGACCCCACAAAAAGAAAAAACCCCAAAAGACTTCCAACTCCTTCCCAAGACATTATTTGATCATTCAGAGACAAAACACTGACAGTATTCCAGTCTGGGACCAAATAAAGTTGTATCAAAAAATCTGGTTTTTTACTCAGCATACATATAAATACATATCTCTTGGCAAGAATTAATAGGACAAGATCATCTCAGTCTAGAATAGCACTTTAAAAAGTTTAGCTGCATATATACATTATATAGGACATTTATAAACACCGGAGTATTATATTACAATCCTCTTTCATAATTTTAGCAAAAAGTCACAGATATAATTGATAAATTAAGCATTGAAAGTCCTTAAGTCGGCTGGAAAAAAAAAATTATGTCAATGAATCATTAAAAACACTCTCATTACCTAAAGATGTAGGTACTACCAAAAAACGTGGTATCTAGATAGCAGAATGAGAGTTCCATAGAGTTGCACTGAGAATTTTTACTGGAATTAAAAGTACAGACCAAGCATTTCAGACTCCACTACCAACACTGTCCTCCTCGATCACTATGTACCAAGACAAAGACAGCCAGCCTCAGAGCTGATACTCCTACTGTCTTAAGGAGGAGCATTTATTTCCCTGCTAAACACAGACATTTATCTCATATCTTATGGGCACAAGCGCAGATGAGAATGGATCTACTACAAAGGTGCACTGAGCCAATGGAGTTTCAAGTAGACACAGTAACCTTGTAACTCTCTTTTACCAGGTACAGGGTAGCTGCATTCATCATAGTGGCTTAAAAACCCAGCAACTGATTTGCATGTATGCAAATCTACCTGTGGAAAAAAAAGTGTGACTATACAGCATCAGGAGAACTCAAAAAAAAAAAAAAAAAAGGAAAAGAAAAAGGAATAGCATTTCAAACTAAAGGCAGAAGTGGGGAACTGGTCATTCACACTTACCAGACTAAGACAACAAAACCAAAGTCAAGGCACTGAAGTTCCCAAACATGCAATACAGTAAACAGAACCTCTGAACACAAGATACTACAGATGCTATATTTAGTAAATAAGCTGTCTTACCTGAGCTTTGACCAAGTCTTGTTTCAGGAAAAACAATGTTTCTGTTCTTTATCTCCATTTTCGTCAGAGGGAGCCTGGGAAGAGGCTTTGCCACAACAACAGTAGGATTTTCAGACTGTGGAGTAATTATATCACATCTTCTGCATGGAAAGTCTGCTCCGGACACACTCTGTGTGACAGCCTCTTGAATAAGCACTTTAATAAACTTTTGCATGATTTGGAGAAAAACAAAGTTTTAAACAGTGAATATTGATATATTAACAAGTCAAACTATTTAGCTCTATTTCCTTGAGCTGCAAGAGCTCACGTTCAGCTTTACATTTCAACAGAGGGAAGCTCTCACACATTAAACCCCCAGGTCTTCTCCAACCTCAAAAGTTTAAAGATTCTAGGACAAGTTCAATTTAGGAGAAAAGGAAAATTCACTGAGAATTTGCTATCTAGGCATTTTAATTTAACAGGCATAGTAATTTCAACTAGTTTAACTGACAATTCCTACAACATTCTCTGTTGCAGATAATGGAAACAGAGCTGCCTCATTCACAAACAGCATTGTGCTCACTTTGGCTACATAATTACAAATTTCAAAAGTTTCAGCTGATATTAGTAAAATCTTAGCATACTTCTTGCTGATTTGGAGAGGCAGCATATAAATGACAAAAGCATTATAAACTACCAGATTTCTTATCATTTGATGGGTTTTGCTACATTCTCTACACTTGTCCTCATAGATTTCTTAAATCCTTTTCTCATATTGTAGAACATAACATGGTTAACTATGTGCACAATCATCACTTTCTTCTCAACAACTTCCCTGTTTGTTTGGGTTTTTTGAATGCAGTTTCCAATTCTGTATCATACCTCACACTTCCCTCCATGCAGAAGGAAAGTAGATACCGTTTTATCCTTTCAGTGTCTATTTCTCTCTCCATGGATTGTTACAAATAACTCAAAACACACACTGTCTGTAAAATTTTTTTTTTAAATCACCTTGAGAGAGATTACCAAGGAGTCCTTCTGCTCTTACACTGAAAAAAGAACTGTTGGCTTGGATTTAAATCCATGAAGAGTCAAAACCTGTTCTAGACATTGTTTATCACAGACCTGTCATCCAGAAGGTCAAGTTTACCTTAAGGGAGCTCATAAGGAGCTTTGATGCCTTGTCCAATAACCTCTTTTAACTTCTGTTATTGTAAAATACGATACAGACTACTTTTATGCGTGCACATCTACATATATATATGTAGCATTTTAGAAAATTATGCATAAGGCAGCGGTGAGTGCAGTTTTGTTGGCAATTCAGTTAAAGTGTTCACGTAGTATTTCTTCAGAGATGAATGAACTAAAAATCTCAGTTTACAAAATGGCATCTCAACTACTTTTTTTAAGAGAAGTTTAAAAATTAAAAAGAATAATGGAAGTTGTCAGAGCTGCTGGCTCAAATCTGAAAAGGTTTTAGCAACTTCGTTAGAACTGACAAAGTAAACTAAAAAGTTGCAATCTCAAATCTCAAGTAAACCACGTACCTTTAGTCCATTATCACAATCGATATAGATCAGGCCACTCCAAGGAATTAATGTAGGTCTTGTGGCAAGCGATGGATTAGGACTCACCAGAATTACTGTACTGCCCCTAATTAAAAAAAAAAAATCAACCAGCACAATTCTCATATTAGAATGAGTATCTACAACATTTATCACTAGCACCCCAAAAAAGGATGCACTTTTAAGATGGCAGGTAAGTGAAGATGCTCTATAGATAGTTAAATTTAAGGTATTCAGATATCCAATATATTAAGCTTTAATAGCCATGATCCCAGCGCCTTCTTTCACCATCACTGAGAAATCAGACCACCTCTTTTCATGGCCTAACTCAGTTCAAGAATTCTGTGGGCTCCAGCCATCACAGTGTAGAGTATAAAATATTCTGGCTGGCTCCTGTCCTGACAGGATGACTGCCCTTGGCACTGCAGGGAGATGGTCATGAAAAATAGAAAACTGGGCAAGTGTAGCTTGCTGTGCTCAAGTCAGCTGTTCCCACGGGTCTGCTTCCTACTTGCAGACCTCTGTTCTTGATCCAAACTACTTACTTGGACCCAAAATGTGAGGATTCTGCCCACTCTTTTCCAGTGAACACATTTTAAAATTCTACACTGCGAGAAAATTGCTTGCAGAAGGCCTTCAATACTCTCTTTTTAAGAAATCATCCAGACAATCCTGAATTTAGGGTATGGGACACTCAGTATGCCTTTACTTTCACAGCTACTGGAAAGTCATTCATTGTTACTGCTTTTTGAGACTATTTTTCCTAGCCCTTCTATGAAACTCTATTTTGTTCTCACTAGTGATGAAAGTTTCCCAGCAATTTACATCTACATGAATATGAAATAAAGTCTTTAAACGTTATTGGCAATGCAGGACTGAAGAGAAAGTATATTTGGGCAAACATCTTCAAAGTTAAAGCAACTACTGAAATACAATTCTAAAAGCAAAACCTGTTTTTTGGTGGGAGACTTTTTTTTTTTTTTTGTAAGATGAGAATAGTTTAATAACAGGATCTTAAAGATGTTCTGAGCTGAACCTTAAAAAACTCCAGAAATTTAGAAGGGAGAGGTGGGCAGACCTTTCAAGTATAAATTGTGAAAGTCTTTGCTGCCATGTGTGAAAAGGCTCATATATATATACACAGTGATATTATGACTACTGCTCCAAAAAAATGCTAATTAAGGCATGGGCTAGCCAACACTGGCTTGTCATTATTTTTGTACCTACAGATACTGAGAAGCCAAAGGTTGAATAGCAAAATCCAGTTTTCTCAAAATAAAAAAAAATAAATATCCCACAATCAAGTTGTGAGGAATATCAGCACATTTGCTAAGGAAAAAACTAAGTCCCCAGAAAAGAAGCCTTCTATAAGAACTGTTGTTTTGGGGTTTGTTTGTTGGTTGTGGGAAGGGAGGAAGTGTTCTTTGTTTTTAAATACACAGCTAAATTTTAAACAAAAAACTACTGCAAAAGGAGATTTTTAAAGCTTCAGCTTCACTGGCCATCCAGCTCCTTGAAAAATATGCAAGAATAATAGTACTTCCAGGCACAGAAAATTCCTGGCATCCAGGTAATTATGGAGGTGACAGACGAACATTCCCATTATATAGAACAGGTAAGGTCCTAAAAAAAGCTAGATTTGCATGTTAGTTGACAAAAAGTCTATCCCCTAGAACTAAAATAGTTTCAGGGCACAGTCTAAGCAAACTAAAATAAATTCCTAAAAACCAACAAAAATCCCTAAATTAGTTACACACTTAAACTAACTAAAAATAAATTCCTCCAAGACCTCACCAGTCTCTCTCACATGAAGGAACTTATGGAAAGAAACTTACTCTGGTTCTACAGATCCATGTTGTGGGGTTATAGTAAGGCAGTGAGCTGGCCATGAAAGTTCAAATGTCAACATTCTATTGGAATTGTTGACAATTTGTACATGTCTAGTATCTGCTGTTCCACCTGCAACACAAAAAAAAAGCTAACACGTACAAAAATTCACAAAAATGCCCAAGATACAGAGATGCACCAATGAAAATAAAGTATTTTCTTCCCTAATTTTACCTTCACAATACTTTAAAATCTTCACAGGTATGCAGTGCATACTGTATGTATACAGACTGCACATTACCTCTGATAATTTATCCAAGACTGTGTTCAAATCAAGTCTGCGTGAAGATTACTGGCCAACCCCACTTACAAACATATTATGCAGTACAGTTACCTTAAAATTAAGTGGCTATTTCTCTAACTTCAAAAAATACTTACCAAGAGAAGGAGATGTCAAAGTCAAATACTCAGGTGTAACAGCCCAAGTCTGTTGAGCATCTGATTTATTCTGAACCAGATCATTAGTTTTTGCAGATAATGAAGGACCCTGAGGTCCTTTAACAGGAAGAACATCCAGAGTTGAAGTGGTATGTCTGACAAAGTTCTCAAACCTGAAAAAAAGACTGCATTAAGCAAAAGCAGTAAAAAAATATCTCATGAGTAATTATAATAGCCTACTTTTCGTATTTCTCAAAATATCATTATTAAAGTACAATGTTTTTTACATGGGCCCTCAATTTAATTCAATTCTCCATTAAGTAAAAAACAATTCAGCAGCTCTATCAGGACACAGCTTTTTCACAGAATGTTTGGAAGTGGAAGGTACCATTTAGAACGGAAGGAACTAAAATAAACAATTGTCTTCAGAAGACAATAATATAAAATAATTTGAATAAAACATATGCAGAGAAAACAAATACTGCAGAGAGAAATAAGGCGATTCAAGTTGAGTTTCAGAGCATGCTGTGCAACTAATGCTGGAAGTAAGGAGAGACCTCTGGAGATCACTCAGTCCCACAAAGGAGGGTCAGCCAAAGCAGGTTATTCAGGACATTGACCAGCCAGGTTTTTAATTTCTTCACAGATGAAAACTTCACAGTCACTCTGAGCAACCTGTGTCAGTATCTAACCAACCTCCCAAAAAAACCATAATTACATACATATAATTACTAATTATAGTTACAGTACCTGTCCAATTCTAAACAGCGTCCAGCAGACTGCTGAAAGCCATCCTGATCACAAGTGGAATTGCCAACCACAGAAAGGATAACCTTTTGCATATTTGCATAGAAAAGATGGATATCATTTCTCCCTCGTAGGACATCACATACTAAAAAATGAGAGTAATAGAGCAATTCTAGTAAGAAAAATTCTATAATACTCAGAAATGACACCACAGAGATTTAGGACATAGACCTAGTCAATAATCCATCAGCTAACAAGTCCTAGATCATTCCAAAATTACTTCCTGCAAGTTTAGTTATCAGGCGTGGCTCAACATTAACATCAAATATAATATGATATATAAATACACACCAATTTTAAACTTTTTATTATAAGATAATAATAAATAGTAAATAGTAATAAAAATAAATAATAAATAGTATATATAAAAAATAAATATAAAAAGATTATCATCTATTTTCCACTTTATACAAATGCTATATACTAATTTTATTCTATGCCAAATTAGAGTTACGTTTTACATTTTCTCTAACACTGGCGTAACAACCTCAAAGGATACTCCAGAACCCAAGCATCTAATGTTCACTAGGATTTCACCCTAACGAAAATGAATGATAAAAAACATCTTTACTTTTCCAAGTAAAGACAATATACAATTCATAGGGAAAGAATCAGACCACATTTCTTCAAGTGTAGTAGCCTTAGAACAGTAAGTAATTCCGTATGTGAATATAACTAGTTCAAGAATAGTATTTGACAATAAATTTGTTCATGACACTTATGGGATTGAACAGCTGGGAAGGTTCAATAAAGGGCTTTAAGGATCCCTTTAAAATACATTGTATTCTTATTAATGAATTTCTTACTAACAAGCAGAAGAAAAAGCTATTAAATTTAGGACGGAAAATAAATATATATTTTGGTGTAATCCAAGTTGTCTGCCTCTCATTTTTCAAATATATCTGTATACAACAAACCGAATCTTTCTCAATAGCTAATAAGGCAAATACTTCCCAAATAAACTCAGCATTTTTAATGCTATAATATTGACAGACTGGGGTTTCACGTTGCTAGGAGAAAACTGCAGAAAATCATATAAATAAATAGGTACTGAGTGAAAAAAGGCAAATTCTGTTGTGATGGGTTGACCCTGGCTGGATGCCAGGTGCCCATCAAAGCCATTCTATGACACCCTTCCTCAGCAGGACTGGGGAAAGAAAATACAACAAAGCTTTGCCCAATACAACTGTCCAAATTCAGAATTTTTCTTCTACATTTATTAAAAAAAATAGTGAAAAAGTAACTAGGATTCAAGCCAAAAGCACATTTGCCCCACAAAAACAAGTATTAGATTTTTCTTTCAAGATAGTCTTACCTTCTGTCACAAGCTGCTCCCCTTGAAATTCTTCATCAAATACAGAGTTTCTCAATAAGCTGTCTTCTGGGATTATGTGTTTTTCTACCTCAGGTTTATACATCACAGCTCTGTTAGAGATAAACAGGAGACATTCAATTAAACACAGTACTAGAAACAAGAAATTTAAAAGATTGGTAAGACTCATTAAGAATCCAGCATAATTTTCACTTCATCATTTCTTGACTACACCAAGCTCAAATCTGGGAGCATTCATTTAAAATTGAAGTCTTTTCACAGTCTTAAAATGGTTAAAGAAATACCTGCTCTATTGCTGCAGAGTAAAAGGAAACACTGAAATAATGGTTACCATATGCTTGTCTTTCCATACTTGTTCTCTGCTGTCAGTCACACCTACCTAGATTTCTGATAAGTACATCAGGCATCTGAGTGATGTTTCAATCACCACAGGAAGCAGGAGAATGCTATTTTGGTTACAAGCGAAAGCCTTTTGAGAGGAAAAATTGACTAGTCAATGTCAGAGTGGCAGCAGGTGCCAGCCAACAGCAGGAACACAGAGCCAAGGAGCATGACTGCCAGCAGAATAGAAAAGACTGGGAGGCACAGCAATATAAATAGTCCTGGGAAAAATGGGAAGCTACAGGTCAGCAAGAGGAAATCTGGCACTAAGATAAGGTCAGAGCCATGGAGGAGGAAAGAATACCTCAGCACTACTAACTCTCAGGTCTAAGCTACCTACCAGGCTGCTGACTATATATAATTTTGGAGTAAGGAACTTGTGCCTCAAGTTGGCAGATGAGGCAGAGTACTCATTCCACATTCCTGCCCCTAAGTCCCAAACCATGTTCTCATTCTAGTGCACAATTACAGAGTGGGGTTGGACTGGCTTAGAGAACTCAGTCACTGCAAGAAACACACATCTCTTTCGAGTTATCAAGGGGGATTTCAGAGAACCTCCCACCAAGAAACAACCAGCTAGACCACTATTACCAAGAACTATATGCTAGCCTACCGACTAATAAAATCAACAAGTCATTTCACTCACATAACATCTAGAATCTGAATTTTAAAACTTCCCCATAATACCTGTGTAGTTGCATTGAGCTTCTAGATGGGTTTTCTGTTGATCTGTAGACCAAAACTGTTCCCTAAGAACTTCAGCCCTTTAAGGAGGATTCCATGATAGTGAGTATTGCCTCACATAAAACGATTCATACAAAAATCAGGAATGAGCATCTTCTAAGATATCTAAAATAAGCCAGTTTCCTATCAAGGTCAGGAACTCAGCTATTTCATGAGCTTTTGATTCACAGTCATGCAGTTAAATTCAGCAGTGTTTAATACTTCTTCTGAATAAGAATATACACAATGACTTTCATACATTGTCAGGCAATGACATTTAAAAGCAACAATGAAATAATGCTGTTCTGAAGTTTTGCACTGAATTATGATCATCAGCACCTTAGTGCTCTACCTAGTCTTAACATTCTGCATTATACTGTACCCCATAGACAGCATAAGTCACAAGTGCCACTGATGTCATTGAAAGCAGAGTATGCTATTTCTGTGTGTTTGAGTTATACAAATTGAAATGCAGAATAACATGTCTTCTATTTAAGATCAGCAAGGTATTTTCTACAAGTTTCCTTAGTGTGTCATGAGCATGTGGATTTCATTTTTCTCATATACACATCTATTCAAACACATCCTTTGTCAACAGAATTCAGCAAACCAAGACATGAACCTTGTTTGAAACTTAATGCTCCTGGATTTCAGTACCATTCTTTTCATGGGCCTTTTCTTTAAAAATCAAAGTTACATACTCATTAGAAAGAGAGACACCAAGACAGAACACAGATCCCTTTCAATACAAAAAAGAAAACATTTCCCCAAAACTCAACACACTTGAATTTAAGAAAGTTAAAATAGAATAAAATCCTTAACTAGGATTGTAGGTACAGTATGTAAGTAAAGCCATAAATGAACAAAACCCCATCAATAACTTACAGATGCAAGACTTAACAGATCTCTACCTATCATCACTGTCTTTTAGACTGTTCTTGCTGGTTTTGGAAGCATGTTAAAACCATACCTGTGGCAGCACATACCTCGAGTTTTGACTTCTTATTAAACATCTGTCTGTTACAATAGCAAAGCACTTCTTACCTGCGATACTGCTGTCTAGAAACTTCATCTCCCCAAAAAAACCATACTGTCGATACCAACATGCTTGTATGGAAGTTCTTTTCCACTGGATTCCATGTTACAGTAATTACCTGATAAAATAAATAGATAACACACTGAGGAAAAAGAAATCTTACTGTTTGTATTAATGTTTGGAATATGAGACAACAGATTACTACAATACAAGTGAAACAGGACATAACAAAAAATAGGTGAGATTTTAATAAAGAACTAGTCAGACATTTTCATTGATGACATTTAATTTAAATTTAAAAAATTTGCTCAGAATAAAGCACTGTACTTACTTCATGTGTTCCTTCTCTTAGTACAAACTTCTCTGGAGACACCGTCAAAACCTGAGGATCCATCAGTGTTTTTGTCTGCAGGTTTGTCAAGCACAGCACCTTAACATAGGCAGCCCGGGAACCTGTGTTTCTCACGTGGAAGGAAGCTTTCTGTAATCTTGCAGACAACGATCCTTCTAGCATAACCATGAACCTATCTGACAATTTTTTAACATTTTCTAAAATTATATTGCTTGTTCCTCCATATCCAGATAACGGTATCTGTGAGAGAAAAAAAACCCACCACCAAAAAAACAGTACTTCAAATTTAAAAAGTTTCTTAGTAAATAAAATTTATGTACAACTATGGCTAACTGTATAAAGAGTTACAGAAAAACAAATTAAAATGTTAAAAATGTGAACTGAAAAGCCCTTGCAAGAAATAAAGCCTAAATTTATTCAATCATTTTCAGGTTCTACTTCCAAGTTTGCTTAAGACTTACCGATAGAACAAGACAAGTTCAGATTTTTTAACACTTCTACATACAGTTAAAATCTTAGGCTATTTTTAATATAGTACATAAAATATTTCATCCTTCAAAAAGGAGAAAATAGCATGTAAAATTGATACTAATGTTCAAAGCATAAAATTTAGTGCCCATATGATTTTAACAAGTGTACAGATACCCACAGTATATATCTTGAATTTTCAGGTTTTTGATAGAAACAGCTATTCAGTGGTAGATTTTCAGTAATTATGAAAAAAATACATTTAAAATTATTAGAAGTTATGTTGGGACTCTTACAGTAAACTTAATTCCTGGCTTTGATCGAATCCCCAGCTGTTTGATTTCCAGCTTTGCAAAGCAGCAAGTTACTCGAGTAGGTGTAAACGTCAGGTAGATGTTAGTGTCTTCTTTGGGACACATTTTGAGTTCCCAATTACTGGCTAAGCGTTTTTCTGATCCAAATATACTTTGCAGCTATAAAAACAAAGACATCAGAACTGAGTGACTACAATAGGAAAAAAACATAGCAGTAAAACTTACTACACTTGAAAGGAGGAATTAACTTCTTCAAACTCCACATTAACTTCATTGACAATGGCATATTTAAAGCTGCAATGCTTAACATGCAATGAAAAAGACAGAGTCCAAGACACTTTATATTCCCACAATGAGCATTTCAAGCCTCTCAGTTTAGACAGTTTTTCGTCCTGAGTCCCCAGCCCATCAAGGCTGAATTTTACCACCACTACATTAATTCTATTTCAGTGTAAGACTTTAGATAAAAAAATCTGAACGTTTGAGGGAAAAAGAGGATATAATTCGGTGCAGGTTACATAACAAAAACACCCATTAGCCATGGTAATTCCTGACTAAGGAAAGGTAGAGGCTGATTCCAGTTTTTCTATCCTCGTCTAGACTCCCTCCTGCAAGAAGGGTCACTGATGGATCCACTCCACCAAGTACTGTGATACAGCAGCTTAGAGAGCTGTAAACTGAGCTCCAGTTTGCTGCAGCACTCTTATTTCAGCTGCTCCCAAGGTTGCCAGTGAAGCTTAAGCTCTGCTACCACATTCACCTTGGCAGTCTCAAAACAAATACACAGCCTGCTAACACTTCAGGGCAAAAATATTTTCATTATGAACATAGCCTGGTAACTGTCATAAACACTAAAGAGAAATTTTAATGACAGCCACCTGAAAGGAATCTTGATCGGGGCCTTTTATCAACAATCTTAAATGCTGGGTCACAGATGGAGAGTCATTTCTTAGAGTTAACTTCTTCTCTCTGAAAAATATGTTTGGTTAGATTTTACAGCAAATACAAATTAAGTGCACATATTTATTCATGGAAACAATGGAACTGGGACAGTCAATTTAGAAGTAATTTAATGGAAAAAAAAATCGCCTTTTGGAACAATAGAATGTGTTAGAAAGAAAGTTATTTCTGTATTGTCAAAGTTACACACCTTACACTGTTATATACCACAATACACGAATACTCATATAGCAAAACAATCCCTAAGTATATACATATTTAAAAAAAAAAAATCTATCTCTATCTTTTCTGAGGTTCAAAACTGTACTTAACAGCCTGAACCTTGAAAGCAACCAGCAACTGTATCAATATAAAAATTCCTTACAAATCCCCACTTAAGGACACAGTTATGATGAGATTATCCAGAGATAGTTATGTGGAAAAAAGTCTTGTGAGAAGTCTGCCCCAGATTCGCTGGAACAGTTGTAAAAAACTAAATTCAGGATAACTTTTCCTTTTCATGTACTTCTCAGTGTAATAGCAACACCTAAAGTTATGGTCATTTGACAGACTGAGGTTGACCAAAAAATAAGTTTCCTTTCTCTGTGATACATCTTAGCATTGATCAGGCTTCTGGTACTCAGAGCTTTCCTCAGCAGAAGTAGGAAGCATCTCCAGCACGAGCAAGTGCCTTCTTCATTTTAACAAATCAAAACACATTGACAGATGAATTTGACAAGCCCTAAAACTGCTAAAACACAAGAGAATAGATCATGCAGTTGGAATCAAAGAGGAGGACGGAGAGAGCAAAGCCTCTCCCTATCAACACTGGCAGACACTCTTTTGTACTCTGTTGAAACCGTAATTATAGAAATAATTTCAGCTTCCTAAAAACAAGGGTTCATCAAAACTGTTTTACAGGAGGAACAGAAAATAAAAACATAGCAGGATACAGGAAAGAAGCAGTAATTCCTGAACTTCAAATAACCAGCACTACTGTAAGAAGCATGCTACCTTAACAAACCAGAAAATCAGAAATACAGCTATCAGAAACAGTTCTTGGCTACAAACATGGATTGCTTTTAAACCACCAGGAACATCATTAGATTCCTCAAAAAGTTCAGTATCAACCAACAGTGGATTAGTCCTTTAAGTAATAATTACTACAAGTTCAGAGATCTGCAAAACTTGCAGACTTTACATATAAAAGAAGCAAAGAATATCCTAACAATTATGAACAGCTTCACTAAAGAATAGAATACCGAACCTATAAACTTGAAACTAAAAAAGTGCGGACAAGAAGTAGTCTGAAGGATAAAGTAATTCATAATTAGGGACAAAACAGATTCTCCATTACTAGAAGTTTTAACACTGAAACACATTCAAATCAATTAAGGGATGTCCAACAGTTTATGTTATTCAGATGGTCAAATTACATTACACAGACTAGATTCTGTTAGTTGTAAAGGAAGAGACAAAGCATAATTTACGTCTAGCAGATATAGGTATCAAAAGAACCAACAGAATTTTTCTATCAACTTAGTTGAAAAACACTTTTCTCCTCATTTCTACTTACATGACATACTAAACTTACAGAACTAGATATTTTAATGATAACTAAAGAGTCTTCAAGAATACACAAAGCTCAAACAAGATCAGTTTGTTTCCAAAACTTTCTTGCACAAGAAAAATAATTGTAATATACTCCTTTTCTTTCACTTGAGGCATAGAACAAATCACTGTGAATTACCAAAGTGAATAGGAAATTTTACTTCAAATAAGTGCAATATAAAATACTTAACTCGATATTCTATGTGAACAGCTGTCCAACTTATACTTACACTGATGACCCAAGTGATACGGCTCCCCAGGCAATGAACTGCTTGTTGGAGAGGATGGGTGGAATGTCTGAGCACCCAGCAGCTGTAGACACAGATCTGTTTATCCCAGATTCCACCTCACCTTCTATCATCACTTCATACTGAGGCCCAGATGGCAGCACAAGGATTTTCAAAGTACTTTAAAAATAAATAAATAAATTTAAATCCCACAACAGAACAAGATTAGCTGATGAAATCAAAACATAACTGAAAAAAAAATTAGATAGGCATTTTTAAAACTACCTTCTTAAGGGGAAAATACAAATACTTCTTTTTATTTTATGACAAAGGCCAGCTTTAGGCATAGCAAAATTTAAATCCTTTGGGCTGTAAATACACATGCCACATGAACCTCACACAGTCTTCTGAAGTATTTCATCTGGAAATGATTCAGATAAATATTTCAGAGACTACAGCTCAGCATATTATTTTTTGTCGATACTAATTTCTAATTATTTTGACAGACTAATTTTAGAAAGAAGCAAAGTAGTCTGGCTGTAGATTAAAGAGATGCCTTTTGAATGCCTTGAGAAACTTCCTTGAATTTTTACAGGAATGAGATACTCGGGAGCATCAAGGAAGGAAATCTAGCTTTTAAATTATAGGCTGAAGCATTTGCTATAGCACAGACACACTTCAAGTCAAGAACAAAACTCAAGAACCTCCATTCTAGCTGTCAGTGAATCCCTATGAGGCCTGCTGACAAAGCCCTGAATGCCATCAGCAGGGAACACGGACCCTCGTTACTGCCTCAGTTAGTTTATTAGTCTTTTGGCAGCACTTTGACATAGACTACAAAGTTTCCAATCCTCCTGAGTACCTCAAGCTTGTAAAAATTCAACCTATCCAACAGGATCATACCGTCACTAGCACAGAACTTCTCATTGTTTTATTCAAATGTGCTGGAGAGGCCTGGTTAAGCTAGATACTGAAGTTGAACATATTTTGAAGATACTCCTTTGTCCATTCTTGCTCTATCACAGCAGAAACTGGAAACTATGTGAGAGGAAAGGCTGCTCTAGAGAAATGAGTCAGACCTCTGTCATTGCCAAAAACTCTCACATGACATCTTAATGGTCACTTGAACCAATCAAGTTTATTTTGCAGAATGAAGTTCAACAGGTGCTAATGAGCAGAAACTATGAATGTTTCTTCCATCTGCAAAAGGAACATGTACATAAGTGTTGTACAGAACAAAATTTTATCTGATTACAGCAGACAGAAGAATACTCATGATCCCAATCTGTTCTTGAGTTTTTCATATGTAAAATAGAAATAACATTTCCCTTGCCTCAGCAGAGAGATAAAGAGGGAAGCAACTGAAGGGGCTGCTGTAAGTATTTTGAAGCTTTGGTGTACTTTAGAAATAACTATAAAGCCCGTATAAAGGGCTTCAGGGACTTACTCCATTTGTTTACACTAAACAAGTCTTAGACTATTTCTTGATGGGAAATATTACCTATTCATTCAGCTATACACACCTGAAGAGGCAGATAATCTGTAGAAAAGGTGAACCTTAACAAAAATCCTTTTGTAATGGATGAGAACTCTCATGAAAACAACTGAAGACAAAGTCTCTCATATGGGTAAAACTTTCGATTTGTTCATTACTTTAAGGTCAAAAGTAGTTCAGTTTAACACACGCAGCACAGAATCAGTTATATTACCTTTCTGTAGTTGTTATGCTTTTTGGAAAAAACTGGACAGTCACTACTTGTTCTTCTCCAGGAAAAAGGAAAAGGCCGTCGGGTTCAACAGCAAAGCAGCTGTCCTGATCTGATGTCTGAAAGCAGGCAAGGGCAAAAGAGAGGATTTGTTACCCATTTTAAGGCATAACATTGCTACAACATGTAATACAATTTGGTTGTGCATGCAGTTCAGACAATTTGAATACACCTAGAGTCCTCAAAATTTTATCAATTAGCACAGTATCATCACTTAACGTGACATTGGTGATAGAGTCATATCCCATTTCCATGACCTCTGATCGTAGAAATGATGGGCTAAAAAACCTCTTTTTTAGGAACAAACTGCTCCTTCTGTTGACCTTGAAATGCTAGTTGCAAATGTGTGTAGTTGTCTTTCAGTCTGGAACCATATTTCCCATGGATTTGCAAGAAGGTCAAGTAAAGACATTGCATATCTGAAAAGAATTCACCTTGTATTTGAGTTGGCAAGATGTACACTGAAAACTAATGCAGCTTCATTAGAAAAGACAGATGTTTCCCAATGCTAATATTAATCTTTGCCCTAAGGAGGCTTTACTCTACCAGCTAACTAACACCTGCTGTGCAGCACAGGCTTCATTACTTCTACATATAACAAATATTTTTGTTAAAATTTACTAAAAATCATAAAGGTATGTTTGCTAAAACAAATATAACTGAAGCTGAGCAAAAGAACACCCATATGCTTTTTCCAAAAATGTAAGCTAATCTCTTTGCCATCTTTCATTCCCTTTACATAAACTTGTAAAGTTTTTGTCAAACCGCAGAGCTGAGCTAAAATCCCAAGGCTCAGCTCTAGTTTCAATACAATATGAACAGCGCAATAATCAGGATTTCAAGAGGGAAAAACCAACCTACCCCAATTTTCAAATATACACTGATGTTTCCAGCATTTTTCAATGGCAGCTGCTGCTTGACTGTTGAACCCACACTAGTAGACAGATGTATTTTCNTAAAACCAAACATTATAAAAGTAGAAGGCTAGGAGAGGCCAACTGTTCTTGAAACACACTTTGTAAATATACACAAACCTGTAAGTCCTTTGGAGCATGTATCCTTGCTGTTCCAGCTCTTGCTCGGAGAGGAATACTTTTAATGACAGTGCTAGGTCCTGGACTATCCACTTCCACATCCACTCTCGCCAAGAACTCATCTGCTGGACCCAAGGAATCTAGGAACAATTTCATGAGTAACAAAAGCAAGCAAGTCTTCCAGCAGCAAAGGCCATTCCTATGGATGCATGTCTCACTTCAGCTACTCTTCAATCTTAGCATATTCATGTGGTGATCATAACAGAAGCTCGCTCATTACTCCTACAACACCTTTTTCCTCTTTCAAATAAAGTCTCATAGGACCTTATTTAAGAGTTTTACCTTTTCATCAAATATGACTGAAATTGTCACAAATGCAAAGCAAAAAAAACCCATCCTACCACACTAGCCAAACTAGTCAATACACGTACTATTTTCTATTCAGGAAGCCAGAGCGATTCAGAGGTTTCTTCAAATTTATTATCTATTTTGCAACTAATGCAGTGTTTTCTTAAGCGATGGTTTAATTCCCTCAGTAAGAGGAGTAACACAAATTCCACGCATCTTGAAGTACGAATTTTCTACAGCTTCATACTGAACTATAAGTGTCCCTGGTAATACATAATGGATTAAGACACAGAGGCATTCTGTTTCCTACACTTACTAAAAATTAATGTGATACCTGAAATATTAGTGCACACAAATCAAATATGGTTTTAAGTTAGCAGTCTGTCCTGCAATTCTAATACCTGTATACATTAAAAGTCAAATCTGTTTCAGTTGAAATGAAAATCAAATTACTATACCTGAAGAAGAAATTTGTTTCTTAGGTGCATGGAACAGAACCCAAACTGTTACAGCTTCAGGATCCTGAAAAAGAAATTTGTTGACTTGTCTTACGGGGAGGGAGAGAATTATTAAGAGGAAGCAACAAACGAACAAAACACCCACAAAACCCGAACAAAACTGCTGAAAAAGGTACATTCACCAAAAATCTTTTACTATGAGCTCAAATATTCAGCACTGTCATTTCAGACAGCAAGTAACAAGAAGAATCAGCCAACTATGAACTACTCACTTGGCCATCATAGCTTGCATGTATCACATGATTTACAACTGATGGAGCTGCTGTCTGAGAAACTGCATCCATTTGTTCATTAGAAGTGTTAACTGGTTCCTTGGAAAAGGTGAAGCACCTCCAGGCTACTGCATTCTGTAAAAAAGAGGAAGAAGTATTACAAGTCTTGAATTTCTTATGGTCACTAACAGCAATGCTGACAAAACTGAGAAATGCAAGACAAGTTTTGAATGATCCAAGTAGTTTGGAAAAAAATGATCAAGAATTAGTCTGTAGTTTTGGTAAGTATATGATAGGCCAGCAAAACCTTCAAAAAATAGGAAATTCTTTTGCAGCAAAAGGGGACAAGCAGCATCTGGTTATCTTAAGCCTTCAAGAAGTTTGGCTGTTCAAGACCAAACATCACTGGTCCTCAAGACAACCTGATCCACCTTAACATAAGGCCAGTCCTTTCTTGTTCCCCTGCATAAGGAAACAAGGCCAGCTCTTCCCTACAGCACAAATCAGCAGTCATCCCAGACCAGGCAAAAACCTGAAAACTGCATTGCCAGAGATACAGAGATGATGACACTGTAGCCTCTCAGACAGGCTATTATCTAGTGTGAGACAAAGCAGATAGAGAGAACAGTCCCGCTCTTGCTCCTGCACAGGAAGAGGGAATATGTTAAACTTGCTAGTAGCAAGCTTGGCTGCTTGTTTGAACAGCCAACTGTTCCATTTGAATAGTGGAATATGTCTCCAGCTTCTCAGAGAGAAGAGGGAAGCTTCTCCAGCTTCTCAGAGGAAGGTTTAGGCAACACAACCTTTTTCCTATCTGCTGCCCTGTGCTATCAAAGCAAGCATCAGAGGTGGAATTCCATGGCTAAGCTATAAAAAGTAACCAACAGACATGAAACAAAACACCACACCTATCCCAGAAGCATTTCTGTTAGTACAATTACAGCAGAATCAGATTGCCACCCTGCAAAAGCTATTTATTTCCTAAATAACAAAAGACTTCTCAAGAATCTTACATCTACTGTCAAAGATATATTTCTTAATGACATGTAACATAAAGTGTTTGGTTATTAAAATTCAGTATCACAAGATGTTAACTCTCACATACAGGAAGTTTACTGTACTTACTGCATTAATAATAAGTCTAATTGGCACAAAAGCATGGGTTTTGTTGATCAGTTTTAGGGGAAGAGCCTTCCAACTGCCAGAAGTCAAGTCACCAAAATCCAGGCAATCTCCTTTTCCCATTTCCACCTGGTTTTAAGGCAAAGCAGAACTTAGAAGAAAGGAAAACCTTCAAAACACACTACCCTACAAAAGCACCAGGAAAGAAAGGATGTTATTTACCTATTCTATCCTCTTAATGCTATATCCACATATAATACAAACCTCCTACCAGCAGTAGGAGGAGTTTAAGAATCTTGTTTTCTTTGATATTAGGAGGGGTTACAGCTAATTGGCTATCTCCCATGCATTTTGCCTCAATCAGTGAAGCCAATCTTAGTGCAATGTTTATCCACCAAAATCCAGCACACAATCAAATTATTTTGGATAATTCAAATTAAAAGTAAGTTTAAACCATGATTATTGCTAGCAAGTAAGAAATGTCAGTTTTGGATAGTTAAAAAGTCATTTTAGCAAGTTAAAAGTTAAGAAAATAACTAAGGGGCTGTAATTTTTGCTAACTTAAAAACATTTAAGTGTCATGATCTGCAGCAAAATACAGCTTTTATTTGGTACTTTTTCCAATCTCAAGAATATAACAAGACATGCAGAGATTGAGCACAGGGTTTAATTTTAATTTGAATATGACACAAGTTTGAACTATATACTAAGAAGAACGTGGAGAATGGACTACATGTAAAAGAATAAAAAATGCATTAAAAATAAATAAAAATTTATGGAATAAGTATTCAAAATTATATCCATTCATGTGCAATCATTACTTCAAAACACATACTTAGCCCAAAGAAAGTTAAAAGACCACCCTAAATCAGAAAAAAAAAATACTAACTGTGGCTGATGACTGGAAATTTTACTTTTATCAACCATATCACAAACTACCACGTAATTTGTTCAGGCACCTCCAAAAGTGTCATCGAGCCTTTTTCTGCCTGTCCGTACTCTTAAATCTAGGACTACATGAAGGCAGATTTAATTCTTAATGTCACACTGTCTCCCACCTGGCTGTTCTTCACAAAAAGACACAAGACAAAAGCATTTTACACATCCATTTCCTTTTCATTTTTAATTAGTCTAAAATAAGAAAGTATTGTCTACAATCATAAACAAGCTAGAGGTAATAAGAAACCAAAACAATGCCTACTTGATGTAAAAAATAAAGAAATCCTTACAATTGGAAACAGATGCTTTTTGTTACATTTAATGCCCAATCCAACACAGCAGATACCTAGAAAGCATTAGATATTTAAGGTCTCATCCAGTCTTTCAACAATTAAAAAGTAATGCATTTTAGCTTACTCTTCTCACACAGAATCCTTTATTTCCAGATAGGTGCTTTTCCACCACTGGAGCTTCCCAGACAGCAATAAGTTTCTCAAATTTTTTCTTATATTCTCACTTAAAACATACGAAATTCCAGGTTTCTCTGAGGAACAACCTTGCAATCCTATTATTTTCCAGTGTCATTACATTATTCATAAATTGCAACAACAACAAAAGATCCACAATAAGCAGCTACTTACTTCTAAATTAGGATTTTCAGCGACTGCTGTCAGAACTACCCTGCTTGCCAAAGCCTCTGACTGAACGACTGTCTCGGCATCTGCAGAAACTGGCCAAGATGAAACATTGAGGATACACTGGAAGATCCCCGAATGGGAAGGTAAGAAAAGTATTTTCAGGTCGTTGGTAGAGTAGGATCCTACAATGGTTTTGTTCTTGAAAACCAGACATGGATATTTCATAGGATCCATCTGGAAAACAAAATACCTGTCATTTTCAACAGGCCTTTTACCAGAAGACATTTCCTTTCCAAATA
>VYXC01007341.1:473184-529694 GCA_013397175.1 Platysteira castanea | reverse complement strand
TAAGAAACCAAAACAATGCCTACTTGATGTAAAAAATAAAGAAATCCTTACAATTGGAAACAGATGCTTTTTGTTACATTTAATGCCCAATCCAACACAGCAGATACCTAGAAAGCATTAGATATTTAAGGTCTCATCCAGTCTTTCAACAATTAAAAAGTAATGCATTTTAGCTTACTCTTCTCACACAGAATCCTTTATTTCCAGATAGGTGCTTTTCCACCACTGGAGCTTCCCAGACAGCAATAAGTTTCTCAAATTTTTTCTTATATTCTCACTTAAAACATACAAAATTCCAGGTTTCTCTGAGGAACAACCTTGCAATCCTATTATTTTCCAGTGTCATTACATTATTCATAAAATTGCAACAACAACAAAAGACCCACAATAAGCAGCTACTTACTTCTAAATTAGGATTTTCAGCGACTGCTGTCAGAACTACCCTGCTTGCCAAAGCCTCTGACTGAACGACTGTCTCGGCATCTGCAGAAACTGGCCAAGATGAAACATTGAGGATACACTGGAAGATCCCCGAATGGGAAGGTAAGAAAAGTATTTTCAGGTCGTTGGTAGAGTAGGATCCTACAATGGTTTTGTTCTTGAAAACCAGACATGGATATTTCATAGGATCCATCTGGAAAACAAAATACCTGTCATTTTCAACAGGCCTTTTACCAGAAGACATTTCCTTTCCAAATATCACATTTATCCAGCACCACTGCTTTACACAAATGTTTTGTATATATTTTTCCTCCATTTAACTAATGCATCTTCATATCCATGGTCTATTTCCATCCCATTCAACTGAACGCCTTTTCTTTTAATTTAAACAGAGAAGTCAGCCTGCAAATTGCTGAGGTTTCTTTCTACCACCTAGTGAAAGACTGACACTGGGAAAATTAATTAATAAGTAAAACCCTGACTTTTGAGAAAGAGCAGCAGTGTATCTAAGAGTTGACTGAAAAAAATTGGTTTTAATCACACTGTGCAAACAAATGCGTAGATTTATTCATGGAAACAAATGTAAAGCAATTTCATTCAAAAAATCACCTCTTGATACCACAGAACTGCTGGTTACAGGAGCTCCATAAAAGCCCCATGACACTGATTAGAAAATTATGCAAGAAATCATTATTCTTATATACACACACACACTATATATATATATATATATATATATATACACACCCCCTATATATATGTATGTGTGTATATACATATGAACACACAGAACTGTGGCTTAATGTTCTTTAAAGAGGAAACATTCTGAGAAAACAAGATCAAAACCAGAAATCATACTCCTGGAAAGACATGTGCTACATCTGCTGGAAAAGTATACCTAAGGAGGGATGTGATCAGGATTTCCAGGACTTACAAGCTGCAATATTTAAAGCAAATCACTGTCTGCTATTCCTTAGAAATATGGACCAAATAAAAACAGCAAGAACCATATGTAAAAAAGAAAAAAGCAATACTTCATACAATCTACAACTGAACTGAACTGTGGACAACAGCACATAATTTCAACAGATTAGCTAGCTAAAGAGCAGTCTACCAAAAGTAATAAGAACAAAAATAACATCTAACACAGAAGTTACCAAGTATAAAGCTGCCAGAAGCTCAGAGTATCCTGGTCTGTTGTTATATTCTTCTCTACTAAGTGTATTCATCAATAAAAAATTAATTCATTCTGATGGACCCTGAATCTAACTCATTCTTATGTTCTCAAGTATCATATGTTACCATGATAACAGAAGAATTTAACAAAACTGAATTGCAAGACAGCCAATTTATGACCTACAACAACCCATTTGTGGCCCACAGAACAACCCATCCAGCTTGAAGCCTGCTCCAAATATTTCTCATTCTCCATCACTCAAGATCTCCTGATTTCAAGAAAAACAGGAGCAAACTGCCAAAAATGTTTTATCAGTAACAGTCCTCAGCATGGATGTTTTCTGGCCTAGGGCTGACTTTTCTTGCATACACGAAGGTGGGAATGAATAACCCATAAACTCAAACCTTCCACACTTCACACACACAATACAATTCTACAGATGAATCACCTCCTGTGACATTCACCTCACAAAGTCTACTTGTTGAAGGAAGTCAGGTGGCCTGGCTAAAGAAAGTAGCATTGCTTTGTGCATATTAACTATAAAACAAAGGAAAAATTACAAATCTGTAAAGAGGGCCATAATTTTACATATGATACCTGGTAGGATTACAGTATTATTCAGCTTTATTAAAAAGAAAAAATCCTCTTACCTTTTCCCCATTAATTGAAACACTGAGTATCCCAATGCTGACCTGTAACCACCGGTCAGTTGGATTATAAATGCTAAGAACTGTCTGTGATGCAATTCCCACACAACAGGCATTAGGGAACTTCAGTTCTTCTGGTACTTTTATATGTCCTTTGGAAGAAAATATGCTCCTGTTAGTTACAAGTACTCAGAAGCAAATCAGAACTCAGGCTGCCACCAAGTTTATTAATTCATCTGACAAATGCTTCATTAGGGCAAGGAAACATTTGACTCCTACAGTTTTTATAAGAACGTTTTCCACAAGCATGAAATTCAAAACTTCAATCATTTCTAATTCACATCTTAAAGGTCTACTGTCACAAAAATAAATACAGAAATGGAAACCCTAACCCTAATACTTATGGAACGGAAACCCTAACCTTAACCCTAGCATTCCATGCAGACCCACAAAGTATATATTTATACCTCCAGTAAAACACCCAGTGGTCACAATTTACTTAACTCAGAAAATCTGAACATTAGTATTACAACATCTAGTTAGTATAAAAATAGGCGAAGAGTATTTCACTATTTTAAAATGCACTAACAAGATCAATGATCTGGCACAATCAATAAACAAGCTCTAAGCTGTCACAGATTCAAATCTTCAACCCCACTAAGCTTGTCATTTAGACTGAAAGAATTAGTCAAAAAAAAAAGTATAGCAAAAAACAACCAACAAGATTGTAGGTTAAAAGATGCTTTTAAAATTAAACAGTAATTTGTGTTGCTTACATTTAGACCTAAGTCTAGATACAGAGTAGTAACAGAAGGGACAGAAGACACTTAGCAGCTTGTCCTTCCCTTCATAACCAGCAAACAGTTTGAACCTTTCACGGGGTTCAAACTCCTAAGGAGTTTTGGCCTTCACTGACTGCTAATACCAAATTAGGCTGGAAATAGAAATGTCCTCTACTTTCCAGATAAAATACAATGGAATTTCAAGAGCATGACTTGTCTTGCCTAGTTTGAACTGAAGCTAGGATTTCTCTTCCTCCTATGAAAGGTAGTTCTAGGTCCTTTACACAAACACAAAATTACTTAATATTGAAGAATGCTGAAATTCTCCTAAATTATGAGAAATGTTTTTTTAAGACCATTAGGGGATCTATAAGAATAGACACTGAATTCAGAAAACATTATTAAACAAGGAAAACTAGTGATAGGGTTTGCATGAACAGTAATTACAGTTACACTTAGTATCATCTTAATTTTATTAACTATAACATAAGCAACATCGCTATCACCATTCCTGTCCACAGCTGTGTTTCAAACACACTGCAGAAAACACACTTACCAATACCAGGTGACTTCGACAACTCCCACTCACTTCTGCCAACTCCAAGAGGTTGTCCAGTACATGGTTTTATATTTAAGATATTATTATTCCATGAAGTAAGGTGTGGATTATAAAGTGAAGCTGCACCTAAGGAGCCAGGACCAACATTTGGACCTAAAGGAATTCCTAACATAAGGGGATTCTCAGCATGTCCTGCTGGGATACCAGAAAAAGGAAGCCCTGCTGGAAGGCCAAAACCTGCAGAACTGCAGCCATGAAACTGAGACAAAACTGCATTTCCTGTAGGTTGTATAGTGCCCAGATGCTGCTGTGCAAATAGAGTTGTTGCAAGAGAATGCCCTGTAAGCAAGGTGGGAACAGAAGAAGATATTGCTTGACTCTCAGAGGTAGTGACATGGGATTTAACAGTTGATATAGGAACACACTGTTCACCAGATGAGTTTTGATTGCATGGCAAACAGGCGTTTAACCCAGAATAAAGAGGTAATATATTCAGAGATGGCAATCTTTGTCTCTGTGCTTTGTTTGTTTGATCCTGACACACTTCTTGTGCATCAGCGTTGACAGAAAGTGGCTGAAAGGTGCAGAATTTACTTGGTAAAGCTGATTTAACATGGTCTAGCTCTTCATGATTTGCTGGTACATATGAAGGAACAGATGGAAGCTGCTTTTCATTCTTCAGAAAACCTTCTGTGGCTAGTTCTCGGTCCAGTACGGTACCAGGTTTTCTTTGAAGACCAGCAAGTTCATTTTCTTCTCGTTTCTGGTCAATACTAAGTACTGCTTCTTTTCTATTTCTTTGACGTGAGAGGTTTTCTAGATTTTCCTTTGTATGTTTCTGTGGAGGAGTTGGGCTGGCCCGAATTATTGTTGTGCTCAGTTCACCAAAATTTTCGTCCTAGTAAACAAATACAGCATGCAGTATTACATATTTTAGAAAAGTAATAGGGTATGTAAAACAGACCTTAATGCTGGTGCTGCCTGTACAGGAAACTTTCCTGTCTGATCCTTACTGGTATTGCCATCCAATATAAATAATCAAGTTTATCTTGTCTGAAGTTTTACTTTTGTAACTGTGGCTATTCACCTTGAAAAAAGGAAAACCTGCAACTTCAACCTGTCTGCTATCCTAAAGACACATTCTACTGGGTCTGGCCAAGGTAAGAGTTGATTTTCTTCACAGCAGTCTCTGTGCTGCTATATTTTTAGATTTGTGTTCAAAATAACACTGATAACACACCAGACACACTTGCCAGAATCAAAAAAAAAAAAAAAAAAAAAAACTGAATGGTCTTGAACCAAATCATTAACCAAAAAGGATTCAAGATGCATGAAAATGAATTGACACAAACATTTTCTTTGTGCACTCACACAAAGAAACCATTCAAGCCCAGAGACCTGCCATTTTGACAGGCATGGTATAGCTGGGATGAGCACTCATATTTACACAGACATGCATGTAAGTCAGAAAGGTTCATCAGGTTTTGTCTGTCTGTTTTTTAAAGTTCCATCCACAATTGCACACACTTTGGAAGGCAGAGGGGGGACATAACACAGATTCCAAGGAATGCATAAATTCAGACAAAAGATTGCCAATTATTTTAATCAGCGTAAAACTGCAAGTCTGAACACAAATTTCACCCCCAGTGTACATTCTTTTCTAAAGCAATAAAAGCAGTCAGAATGACTGTCAGAGGTAGAAAATTGTAGTTTCAGTCCTGAAAGAAGTAGTACAAGCTACATTATGTATTTATAAACATTTCTCCAGGAAAAAAACAAACCAGGAAAAGTATTCTCCTAACAGCTGACACTGAACAGCAAGGGAACCTCAGGTATGATGAAAGCAGATTTAGATCCTGCAAAATACTACTGGAATACCACACCACATTCCAAGAACAGAATGATTAACGAGAAATTATGGAAAAATATAAAGGAAAAAACCCCATCAACTCTAACGTTTCACAAGTTCCTAGTTCTTTGATTGTTTTACTATGTTTGTATTTATTAGTATGTGCATTTAGTACAGTTGATACCAAAATTCAAGTTTCTGAAAAGCTCAGAAGCTGGAAAGAAACAGAACATCATTTCCCTGCACACAGCATATCCTAAACTGTTTCAAAACCCTTAAGGCTTTTCTAATTTAGAATTACTTTGACCTGTAGATTTTGGTTTAGGAGCAAAGCTGCTGTTCTGTATTTCTTACCCAGTATGTCTTTGGGTTATGTATCACCGCTGTGTTCTTACGGGTACTGCCAGGTGCAGAGACGTAAGTTAACCTGCTCATGCTCGGACTTGAGTAAACAGACTGAGGTAGCCCATTCTCTTTGCAAGGAGATTCCTGACAATGTGACGGGCAAGTAAAGTCCTTTTCAGATCTGAAAAAGGGATTCAAAGTACACCGGTATTAAAATATGCATTTTTAAAAAAAAAATCATGAAAATCAATGTTATACATTGCCTATACTATTCTAAAAGTCAACTTACTTAGCCATTCTGTTAAATGCAGTCAGTAGAAATGAGAAATCAGCTCTCAACCTTTACAAGTTCTGGCTTTGGTGTACATAAAACTCATTTTCATTCTACAGTAATCCACATAGGTAAAGCACCAGAGTTCCACAACTGAACTCAGATGCTAAGGTCACAGAAACAACACAACTTATTGAAAGAAAAAGAGGTGAATCAATACAGTTGTATCTAACTAGATTAAAAAAGTCAAATGAAATCATTCAACCTCCTGGGCATCACACATTAGTTTCCTATTCACTGCTGAGATTCTCTTCATTTCAAACACCTGAAAACACAGGATCTCTCACCACTTTGTTCAACAAGACAAGCTAACATGACAACCATTAAAGCCACTGACAATTTTAACTTGAAATCCTAATAACTATACAACATGCCTGTGAAAATACATCTACTCCGGCACATACTAATTTCTGAGAAATGCCAGACAGCCTGTAATTCTAGTAACACATACAAACACAAACTGTAGTTAAATACCAAACAATGAACTTAAAAGTTAAGTCAGGGAAATCAGTTGCCTCAAATTTTTATAAGACTGCACACAACCATTAGCTACTGGCCACATTTATGTTTAAGACTATAGAATTAATTTAGTTGCAATCTTATGACACATTGTTATGGGAGCTCATTTAAGAAACATTGTTCTTTCAGTGGCTAAGAAAGCCTTAAACCTTGGACACAAGTACGTATCAAAATACACAACAGTCAAAAGCAATACAAATATTTCTACCCATCCTCTCCCACAACAAGCAATAATACAAATCAGAGAACCAAACGGAGTGAAATACTTCAAAGTTTACAAAACACATCTTCATTGGTCAATAGAACGTCCAGTGTGTATAATGAAGTCTTGGCCCAATAAATATCTTCTCCAAACCTAGATCACAGTCAACATTCAAACTACAACATGATCCCTCAACAATCTCCCTGAAGCACTAATTCTTATAACCTGCACCAAGAAATTTACCCTGAAAATGCTGTTCCAGAAGTTTCACTAGGAGAAGAATGAATCAGAGGTGAAGTTGAAGGTCTGAAGCTATACTGCTCATCCTCCAGAGGTAAGTCACATTCAGGTAGAATGGGTTTATGCTCTGGCAAATAAATAGAATTTAATAACAGTGCTTATTTATGAACAGGAAACAAGTTTACTGTCAAGAAAAGCCTTTTCAACAACTAATTGGATTTATATAGGTTTGCTTACCAGTACTATTCTGGGAGGATGAGGAGAGCTTCTCAAAAGTTACATGTTTTGCATTCCCACCACAAGGAGTACTGGCATCCTTGTTTCTCTTCTCTGTAGTGGCATTTTGCTTCCTCTCATCATTGTTCAATTTCTGCACAGACTTGGCTGTTTTAGGACTTACTGAGACATATTTACTAGACTGCTTGGCAGGTTTTAAGTTGCTGAGGGATGGAGTATTTCCCGCACTTCCCTCCACCAAGTCATTACATGGTTCAGGAACAGCATTTGCTCCTTGATCTACTGTTTCTCTGTCGGTCCCTATACAACATGTACTAGTGAGATTGCTGTTCGGGTAAGCAAGCAGATTTCGCTGTGCCACTTCCATTTTGGCTGCTAAGGGAATTCCACATGTGTGGGCTTCATTTCCATTAAATGTCTCTGACCTAACATCAGCACTCATTGATTGTAAATGTTGACTATTCACCAAATCTGACAACTTTTCTGAATATTGAACATTATCTACGTCTTCACGACTGGGAATACCAGACAGACTAGAGAAATTCTGGCTGTCACTTTCTTCAATAAGATAATCCAGCAATCGCTTCTCTATTCCTTGCTGTTTGCTATGATTATTCATCAAGTCTTCTGCAAGAGCATCCTTATGTTTATCTTCACCCAGTAAAAGGGTATCAGATGTAAGGTTCTGGACAGATGCTTTGTGTTTCACAACACTCTCACATATATTTTCATGTCTGTTCTCATCTGTTTTTTTGAGGTATTTCTCCATATCAAATGCACTATTTTCCTCATTGCTGGACAGTATTTCACTAGCAGAAAGGTCAGCCTTTTTAACAACTCCAGGAAGGACACGTGTTCTTTTACTTTTATTGGAGAGTGCCATCATCATAGCAGCTAGCTGGGAAGGTTCAGCACTGGTGGAAGCATTAGCAATAGCATTTGCAATTGTGGTGATACTCAAGACAGAGTCAGAATGATTAGATAAGCCATCCTCAAACTTGTCTTCATGAATTCCATCCTACAACAAAACGAGTTAAGAACCACAGTAAGAAAATTTTTGTTTAGTGTTTTGTTTCTTGTCTGCATTTCAAGATATGGCAACATATTAACAATCTTCATTGATGCATTTTTAAACACCTGTCAAGAAGGAACACTACCATAGACATAATTCTCATTCTCCTGATTTTTTAAGTCTACTCCACAAAGGCTTTTTTATATTAAATAAGTATTGTCAGCTAGGAAGTCTTAGTTCCTGTGAAACCTTTAAAATCTTAAAATGCTTTAGTTCAGTTGAAAGAACTGGGAGGAAAATCCTATCAGTGACAAACAGCAGAGGTTATCATAACCAAATATACAGTAACTTCCCAATTTCTTTAAATCATATACCTCTACAGAGAGAAGACAAAGCTATTCCTACAGCTTTCTCTGTCACTCAAGTCTGATTTCTTCTTTAGTTTTCACACTGAGTATTCTTAGCAAAGGGTATGGAGTAGGTAGACAGTTACGTTCAGAGCCCAGTTTCTTTCTACATCTCTCAGATGGACACAGACTCAGGAAGAACTGATAACGCTTGTCCTGTAGATATGCACGCATGACTTCACAACATCCTCATTAAAAGACAGACAAAGCATGGAGCAGACAAGTACACCATGACGGGACTGAAAACTAGCTGAACTGCCAGGCTCAAAGGGTAGATCAGCAGCACCAAGTCCATCAGGAGGCCAGTCACTCACTGGTAGATTATCCTGGGGATCAAGACATGGGCCAGTACTGTTCAACAACTTCATTAATGACGTGGCTGATGGGGCAGAGTGCATCTTCAGCAAGTTCCATCATCACACAAAATGGGGAGGTGTGGCTGATACACCATGAGAGTCAGCTGTCATTCAGAGGGATCTCAATAGGGAAGAAAAATGGGCTGAGAAATTCAAAGGGAAATGCCAAGACCAGCACCTAAAGAGGAATAACCCCAGGCCCCCATACAGGCTCTGGGCCAACCAGCTGGAAAGCAGCTTGGCAGAAAAGGACTTGAGGGTCCTGGTAGACAGGAAGTTGACCACAAGCCAGGTGAAGAAGGTCAACAGCATCCTGGCCTGCATTAGGAGGAGCGCTGCCAGCAGGCTTAGGGAGGTGACACACTCAGGCAGGGAAGGTAGATATCTAGGACACCAAATTGAAAAGACACCTTTTTTCAGACTTGCACCATGTTCATATTCTTACATTCTATCAACTAAAAGATTTCATTCCCATGCTAAAGATGTTTCATTAAAAAATAGAAGGGAAAGACACAGTTGGAATTCCGAAACTTGATCACAGAACATCAACAGCCTACGAGTCTCTGAAAAACTATAGGCTGACAGACTGAGCAATTCCAAAAGTGAAGTTGGAAGAAAAAGCACAATGAGATGATGATAGTAACATCTGACTTACTACAGGATCATGCCATTCTAATGAAACAATACTAAGAAACAAGGGTACTTACTAGGATTCAAATGATCAATATAAAAAGCAGTGAGCTGATACGAAAGTTCAAATTTAGCTGTATTCAAAGAAACAATAATACTTGGAGTAATATGAATTTTGTTTCAGTTCATAGTTGCACTTTAAAGAAAAATACTAGAGAAATACCTTTGCTTTACTTTTGGTAGCAGCTTCTGTATTAACGTTTTCATGTGTTCCAGCAGCAATATCCACCCTATGCCCCAAAACTTTAGTGCTGGTAAAATTTGCATGTTCTTTTGTTTGTGCTTCTAAGTCATCTAAGAGAAACAAACAAACATGGCAGTAATTTACAGTAAGGAAATTGTCTAAAAACCTGCATTCTTGGGACACACATGCTCCCTTAATGCCCCAGAGAAAAAAAGAGCTGTTCCATAGTTACCTGAAAACACCTCAGACAACTGTGAAATCTCTTGGCCAACATCACCTCCTGATGAATCAGACTGCCTTAGCAAAGCAACAGGCTGCCTTTTCTTCGGGGATGTAATATAGTAACCAAAAGATGGCTATAAAAAAAAAATCCCAGAATATAGCATAAGTAAATTTAATAATTAACAAATAGGGTCAACGGGCTTGCAAAGCAGTTTTGGCCCGCAGTGCCTGCTCAGTATACCTCTCACACCACTAAGAAATAGGATGTGCCTCCTAGCATTGCAAATGTCTAATCTAAACACATACACTACACTTCCCAAACATACATAAAATAAACTAACAGTTGGCATGGCTGAACCCCAGCTAAGTGACTAAGCACCACACAGCTGTTTGCTCACTCCCCACCTCCTCCCGACAGAAAGAATTTGAAAGAATAGGTAAACCTTGTGGGTTGAGATAAAAACAGTTTAATAACTGACATAAGATATAAATTATAATACTGGTAATGAAAAGGAAGGAGAGGGGAATAACACACAAGAGAAACAACTGGTGCACAACACAATTGCTCACTGCACACAGACCAATATCCAGTCTGTCCCTGAACAGTGATCCATGGCTGCCAGCCAACTCCTCCCAGTTTATAGACTGAGCAGGATGTTCTATGATACAGAATATCCCTTTGGCCAGTTTGGGTCAGCTGTCCTGACCGTGCTCCCTCCCAGCTTCTTGAGCACCTGCCTCACTGGCAGAGCATGAGACACTCAAAAGTCCTTGATTCAGAGTAAGTACTACGTAGCAACAACCAAAACATCAGAATGTTATCAACATTATCCTCCTACTAAATCCAAAACACAGCACTGTACCAACTGCTACAAAGAAAACTAACCATCCCAGCTGAAACCAGGACATAACTTACCTTTACTAGTTACTCAAAATAAAGAAATAAAGTACAGATGCTCACATCATCTCTGCCTGGAGGCATGCTCTGCCACTAAGCTTTGGAATGCTTAGGACAGAACATGCCAACTTTAACAATTCCTCATGACACCAGGGAATTACAGAAGCATGTGTGACTTCTTCTTACTAAATCCAAAACTTCCCCCTTTTTTTTTTTTTGTCTGAAACACAGATGAGATCCTGTCTACCAACAGCAGAAGAGAGAAGCGCCAAGAGACGCAAGAAGTATTCAGATGTTGGCAAGTCAGAACCTAGATTATTATATTTTTACTGAAGTTGGGCATTGCACATCAACTATCAACAGCCATTCAGAGATGCCCTCACTGCTCAAATACCCCTGTCTGAGCAGCATTTCACTCAACTATGTGGATAATTTGCTGGGACCTCCAACAAGCCTGCTGTATATGGTGCATTTTTCTCCCTCTAATCCTATACATAATCAGTTCTTGACAAAAAGGTGAAGATTAACATTCATCAATAACACCAGCCAGCACTTCACATCAGAAATTCCAGCAGGAAACCAGTCAACCCGCACCTGCCACACAGAGAATTTCATTCCTGAATCAACTTAGAAAATTACATCTGAGAAAGAATTGGTTACAAAATAACAAAACTAGTGCTAATTGTTGCTTTTCTTGTCTTTTCCTAGTGTCTCAATATTAACACTTAGATACATACCCGTTTCACATCACTGCCTCCACCGAGACAACCAAGAGCTTCAGATCTCTGACCAAAGAACTCCCCCAAAGACAAACGTAAATAGCTCGCATCTTTATGAAGATCAGATGTTCTCGGCAGAAAGAAGCTATTGGAAGATTTCCATGAAGTATTTGCTAATTCAGATGCATTTGGACTGCCTACCTTTCCTGCCTGCAGACAGAGAGATTTCATAAATTGCAACTTGTAAATACATTAGAAAACTATTCTGCATGCATTGAGATCATTAGTTACCTGCATAAGCCTGTGTGCTTTCTCAAATTCTTCCTGGTCTTGCGCAATCATAGCTGCTGCCTCAGCTTAAAATCAAAAAGCACATTTATGAAAATAAGGCATAAGTTACTAAATACTGTCATTACTATTTGTCATCATTAAACTCAATTTGATGGAAAGTTATTGCATATATAACTTTAGACCTGAGACAGTCCGGGACACACTAGGAGTTATTCCATCCCATTTTGGTGAGAAAAGTTATATGAAATTAGTTTTAAAGGAGTACTTCTGGGTTCTTTAGAAGCCAAAGTAGAATCAGCATTTAGCTAATTAACTTAGTGGTAAATAAAGAAAGTTTCTAACAGCCTTAGCCCCAAGCTTAACTATAACTTTTTATAGGTTATGATACCCATACTAGCTAGAACCAAGCATCATATGGCTAACTTGGATCAAACATTTACTATATTTGGGGTTGAAATTTTTTTCCATTAAGGTGATACCTTTGAATTGGAGCAAAAGAAAGAGACTGGCTTGTACCAGTTCAAGAAAAACCTATGCAAATTAACAGGCCAGATAACTCAATCTTACTCTTGAATTCAAATGTCTGTACTATTGTCACAATTACCATCTACAAAACAACTAACACTTAAGAGTCCCTTCACCAAAACAGTGTGAAAAACTGATCAAGAGATACTGCCCTACCACCTGATTGCAATGTTAATGTATCATTAAGCTCATCAAAACTTCAAAAATACATGGCCTTGTACACAGAGCATCCCTAGCCATAGAGGGCACAGGGCAAAAGCTGAGAACAGACACAAATTTGTAAGGTGAATACAGTTGTTGTCCATAAAATTACTCATGGGCAGTCGTAATACATTCTCTGAGGAAAAAATCGAAGTTGGAACACATCTTTATTGAGCAATCCAACTTTATCTCCTAAAGGCAACCTGGCACTATCAATGACACATTGTTATATCCAGTTGAACTCTCAGTAGCAGCCCTTTATCTTCTATATAAGCCCTACAGCCTCCAGAGACTTTCTGAAGGACCCAACACTGTCAAGTGAGCACTCCTGCACTATTCCATACAAGAACACACTGTGTGCATAGTTTGCTAACAGAGAGACATGTCATAAATGAGACCCCAAAGAATCAGATGTAACATTTCCTTTCTGTCCTTACAAATAAAATTTCTTCAGCTGTCAAACATCACTGCAGACAGACAAGCAGATAGCGGCCAGAAAAATGCCAGCCACATGAAATCTGTCAGCGTGTTATCATCTACCACACAAAGAGGTAAGCCCATCAACTTGAAAGCAAAAGTGTTTAAAAACCTATCAGGTGGGAAAAACCTAAGTAGCCCTGGAAAAATTTACAACAGTCAAATACTCTAATCACTCAACAACTCAAGTCTAAGATTTAGGAAGGTATCTGAAATATAATGGCATTTGAAATGGAAGAGTTCTACATTACTGACATAGTAGATGGGAAAATGTCTCCCAAATGGGATGATATTTACTTGAACCATCAGAAAACCACCACAGTGTTGAAAAACATTATTTCAACCAGTCAACCGTGTCTGTTCACTCATACAAAATAAACAGTGTTACACAACATTCACTTTGAAAGAAAGAAGAACCTTGACTGGACCACGGACGTTTTGAGAATATATTAGCTCATCCACATGTCAGCTTTAGAAACTAGAAGAGATCAGGAGAAATGCTGTTGCACACACTGCTTGAATCTCTTCTAAAACAAATGAGCAGACGACATTTTGGTGCTAAGGAATTGATTTGTCTATGGCACTACACCTGTACTATCCAAGCCTGTATGACAAATACACAGACTCTCATGAAGATCAGTCTGACATAGCTTAAGGATAATAAACAACTTTTTAAGTAATCAGAGGTTCAAAAAGCCTGGAATTCAAGGAAGATGAGAGTCCCATAAAGTCCGTCAATAACTCCAACATTTTTCAGTACCAGTACCACTTTTCAACATCAAGACATTCCCAAGGGACTTCACAAAAAAACCAGCAGCTAGCCAATTCAACACTTTCAAGTCTCTCAAATTTTGACACTGTATTCACATTCTAGTTGATTTTGTAGTAATTCCTCATTTATAGTTATGTCCTGTCTTACAAGCATCATGCAATACAAAATTACTCTTCTTCTTTTCTTGCAAGAAAGGATAACAATAATTAAAGTGCAAAGGAAAAACTGTGGAAGTGAGAGGAGTTGCTTAAGCTCATACAATAGGTACCAATGGCAAATGTTAGAATGCTTTTTCTTTTGTTTTAAAACACACTTCACAGGAAGAGCAGGAAACACAGAAAGAAGCTATGAACTATAAATAATGATATAGTATCACTACAGACTACTATCAACATCAGCTTTCAAATAGTTTGCAGTATCTAAAGCCTGGAGGCTTTGCAACACCAAATTTGTTGAAGTGAAAACAAAAAAAGAAAAAAGTTTACTTAACATTATTACAGACAACACAGCCAGTAATGAACTCCTCATTTCCTTTATCATATTCAGACATATTTAAATCTTGTTCTTCATCAAATGCAGTATAATATGCAAGATCAGTCACCCATTTGCCCTCCTCATTTTGATAGACAATGCTGTGTGGTAAATCACCTAAAAGACATATCAAATGCTTCNGGAAGATTACATACAGCCAGTAATGAACTCCTCATTTCCTTTATCATATTCAGACATATTTAAATCTTGTTCTTCATCAAATGCAGTATAATATGCAAGATCAGTCACCCATTTGCCCTCCTCATTTTGATAGACAATGCTGTGTGGTAAATCACCTAAAAGACATATCAAATGCTTCATTATGGATTTAAACAAAAAGGGATATGGCAAAATGTCTTATTTTTGGATTAAGTTCCCTTGCCAGAAGTCTGCAATAATTTAAAAAAACAGAGCTCAAGCTGCTGCAACTGCAAGCTTAAACTCGTTTCATCAGCAAATAAGTAACAGTTAAGTGCAACACACAACAATCAGTGTTTCTTAAAAGAAAAGCAAGTCAGAATTACTTCATAATACATTGGTTTTTTATTACCAACTCCTACAACTAAATAAAAATGCCTAGCTTACAATTTTATTTCTTTTTCCATGCAACAGAATATGGTCACAGTTGCATAGACAGGTTTAATGTAAAGATAGGTCATATATAAAACATCCTACCTTTGTCTGTTGTAGCTAAACTTAAGTTCTCACAGCTATCCCCAGCTGGAGATAGGTAAGTATCAGGAAGACCGACTTCACATTCAGTTGCATCTGTCTGAGGTGCCTTTGCACTAAGAACTTCAGGAGTGGTGTCATGTCCCAAAAATCCTCTTGGTGTGTGTAGCACTTCTGCATCAGAAGAAGCAGCCTGACAGACAGAGGACTCTATTTCTTGCTTTGGAAGGACATCTGAGACATCAGCTTTATGGCTGTCTATGAACTGGAGATACAGGGAATCTAATCGCAGCTCATCAGCTGAACAGGAATCCAGCACATCCCCAGCCATCATAGAATTCTTTGAAAACAATAATCATTTGGAAAGTGTCAGAAGCACAGTTATTAACTGCATGTACTAAAAGTTCTAGATACAAAACAGTCCAAATTGACTATGTTTGAAAAACATGCCTAAAACCAAAGTGGTATTATTAATTTTTTGTAAAGAAAGGTTGGGTGGTTAGCTGAAGATCTAACAAGTTTTCAAACACACTGCCATCTGCTACGACAGTCTTACTCTACATGATTAATAGGAATTTAAATGGCAATTTCATACCATTTGCTGTACTGCTCTGGGCAGCATTTCCCTTTGCACAGGACATCCAGTTATCCCTTCATTTTGTGAATCTTCATCACTAGCATTTCCAGAGTCTACTCCAGCCACAGCCCTGCAACTGGCAGAATCCTGAAGGTTCTCCTTTAAATAAAAAATAGAAAATATTTAGGTTCCACTAGAATATACATTCAAAAGGAAAAAAAAAAACACTACAGGGTGTTCTAGTATGTTAAAAAATTCTCTAGTAGAAAAGAGATTAACAATACTTTGTTCACTCGTATGGCACTGCCACAGCCAGCTCCTCTAGTCAGCCTCTACCATCAAGGACAATAGTCCCTGGCTATGCCAATCCATGCATGTGCCTCCAAGGGCATACACAGCAAGAAGATGGGAGGATCTCTTCTTCTTCCTACTACATCCTCTCATTCCCTTTAACATGGGTACTGTGTTATTCCTTTCCCTTCTGGCTGACCCATTGTCGGATGAGGGCTCCAAATCAGAGCCATTTGTACCTACCCTACTGTCTATCTACAAGGCAGTGAAGCAGGGACATCTTGCACAAACAGAGAAGACCTGAGATCAGAGAGCAGAGCTCTGTTATTGTCACTCTTAAAACCACTTATCCCTTCCTTCATGTACTGCCGTAGCAACCGGCAGCCTACCCAGACTACTTGTACAGGGTTAACATCACTTCCCACACAGCCTGGAAACTCTGATGTCAGTTGGGAAACTTCTGAAATTTCAGAAGCTGCAGTTTAACTGTTTAAATCAATCACACTTTTCCACTCTGGTCAAGCATGAGACTGCCAGGATCACATCCATTGTTGCAAAGCCAAGAAAATGGAAAGGCACTTAATCCCTGGCAACCTGTTTGGAATGGAGCTAACTGTTGCTGAAAGGCAAACCACAAGCCAGCCTGTTGCTGCCCTACATGTAACTTCCACACACTTACCAATTATTTAAGAGAATTATTGACTCTCCTGGAAACACAAGTCTCTGTTGCTATACACTTAATAACACCTTGGACATTGCTATCCAAGGTGAAAAAAAGTAGTGATCAAAAAGATTATTTATAAACGTGTTGCATGATAAAAGAGAAGTGCCTTAAGCATATTGCCTTAATAGCTATAGAAACAAAAACATAAAACAAAAAAACCCTGGTTAAAACTAATTCTGTTTAAGAATACCAACAAATATAACCACTGAAACTTCATTTAATGTGTTTAAGAGCTATTGGGCATGCTGAGCTTTGAACTTTAAACCTACTTGTAGTAATCCATTTTCAGAAAGCTTCAGTGCTGCATAGCATTCTGAGAGTTTCTGCAGGTTGGTGTCACCTCTTATTTCTGGTTGTATCAGCTGCTCAAAATACGCTTCTAGTTGGTTATCAAAGAATTCTTCATCATCAATATCATCATCTATGGAAAGAGAAGAAAATACCCTTTTCACTTTTAACAGACATTTTATATCACCTGACATACTATTGAAACAACTCCATAATTTACACTGAATACTGGAATTGCATGGTAAAAATAAAAAGACCAGTTAGCTTCACCAGTACTGGAACTCTGAATAGGCAAATATTTCCAGCTACCAACTCCTCAGGAGAGCAACTAAAAATAACTTCATCCTCTTGAGTGAAAAAAAAACAACAGTATTTTTACTCAGCAAACTGTTAACTTAATTCCTATATGCTCAACACTCAAGTGAAGTTATGCAACAAGAAAGAACAAAACAACTTCAAAAGACAGTCATGACATATATAGATGCCATGGGAGAAATGCATAGCCCTACTTGACTGCAAGGCCACTTGATCTCACAACAGTAAAACCTGTTGATCACTCTGCCTTCCTCACTGATACATCTAAGAACATGCCCCATCATCCTACATATCATGGGCAAAGCCAGCTGCATTAATGAAGAAGAGCATGTTTGGCCTTCTGCAGCAGCCACTGGAAGGGCACAGAAAGTTCAAAACTCTTGCTTAGTGATACAGAACTCAAGCTCTCACTTTTATGCCTGCAGGTAAACTAGACTTCCAACTTGGATGTCACCCCACACATGCAGCATGTAAAGAGAGCTGAACTCAAACTCAAGCAAAAGTCCTTTTTAACTGCATGTGGTGTGTTCTTCACCACAGAATTTCATCTCTACCAATCTGAACAGAAAATGTAGCTAGAGTTACCACTTCATTAAATCAATGCCCACATTGCTACCTATATCTTTGATTCACAGTAACTGAGGACTGTTGCTTAGTTTTTTAGATTAAAATTCCAATTGTGATCTTCTCTGACTAATTCCATAGCCACCTACTTCCGTAACAATTCAAAAATAGTCAGTTTTCCAAATAAGTGTTTTCTTTATTATCAAGCTCAATCCAATATTAAATACTAAGTAAAACAGAATCTTTCTTCTCAAGTATGCAATAACATTGACTTAGAACTACAAACTCAGCTACCAAGAGTTATAAACACACTTACCAGTGGAATCTTCCTCTGAGCTAAGAAGAGATGAGAGTTTCTCATTCTCCAAAAAACTTGAAAGGCTATTGCTAAGATGAACATCTGAGAGAGCGCCTTCTATCAGCTTTTCAGAAGGTTCAGACGGACTAGCCTGCAAAAAGCACCCATAAAGAAATGTTTCTGGAAATTACTAACTACTGTATGAATTCCGTTAATAATAAACAATTAATGAGGTTAATAATACTGCAAAACTCCGCACACACTTTTTTTACTTATCCCAGGAAACACTCTAGTTTCAATGGACTTTGCCTGCTAGCTTCCAGAATGGATGCACGCAAGAAATGCGGGAATCATAAGAGGGGAAGAGCAAAAAAAGCATCTGAAGGACACCAAACCTAAGAAACCCCAAAATAAAGAACTGAAACATGGCATTAAAGAGTTTACACTTGAAAAAACTGTTCTCCATCATTCATTGAGCTGCAATCCTCACTTACATGTACCAAGACATCTCTCAATAGTTTCCTATGCTTCTTCAGAAATTGTACACACAGATCCAACCTTTGTTGGAAATTTCTCCAAATGAGCACACTCAATTACTCAAAAAGTAGTATTTCAGCTGAATCTAGCTAACAGCAAATATTCTATCTTTTCTATAGCTGCATGACTTTTAAAAACAGCATGATGTAAAGTCTGGTACAGATTTAGTCTCACATTCTTTATGATGAACAGATCATCTCTGACACACAGCAAAAAAAGTCAAAGTTCAGAACAGTATTCACAACTGAGAAAGATTAGATAGAGTCATGATCCCACCATACTAATTAAGTGATCTGCAAAATGGAGGCAAAGTGAGGCATGCCAGTACCTTTATAAACTTAAGATATACGTAATATAAGACAATAAACACAGTTCAATTCGCTCCCTCCTCCTCTCACAGAATTAAGTCTATTATAAGATTAATATTGGAAAACATTTATTTTCACTGTATTTGGAAAAGTTTTTACCTTGCTGTTCTTAGTGTCTGGAAAACATATTCCAGTTGGCAAATCTGAAACATAAGAAAGTGGCGTAAGCAGTATTTTAGTAGTATAATATGGGAATATAGTAAGTGCTAACTATTCTCTAAGGTAGTAAATGGAGCTTCTGGAAGGTCTTGGTGAACACCATAGAAAGAAGCCAAACATATACATTACCACAACATCAAACCTTGTATGTTCTTTTGACAATAATATAAAGGATCCTGTTAAAAAGGCAGGGCTTCATCAGGGCTAGACCTCTAAAAATGATGAAAGATATTTACTGTCTTGAGGATTTCCAGAAGGCAGTGCAAGAAAGTAAGGAGCCACAGTTTGTACAAGCAGAAGGAGGGACAAGTGTTCAGTTCCACTGTTGCATTTCACCTACTGGACCAATTCTTTTTATGGATCATTTTAAGCAGCTTCCACTTGTCCATGTGTTGTATCCACACATAACTCAGTTGCAAGTCCCACAAGACAGACAACACTTTAGACTTGCACTTACAGATTTTAGCAAAAAAGCTTCATAATTCTTAAGAAATGGATGTGAATAAAAGACAATTCCCAAACAACAAGTTAAAATCAAGTAACTAAATCTGATTGGCCACTATCAAGTCCAAACACTGGGCAGTCTCAGCTTTCCAAAGCATCATCATTTTGTTGCCAGTTACTGTCACTTCCTCAAGACTACAGTAACAAATGACTGAAGTCAACACTTAGCTATTAGAAGCTGTTTTTTAATAAGGGTCCATTTATATTACAGGTCACAGTACTTTTTAATTGAACATGTTATCTGTCAAAATTATTAATACTTCACAAAAACCTATACAAATACTCAAAGCTTGGAAAAGGATAATGTCTAAAAGTATATATTTACTAACCGTATTTACTGAATTTTAAGGGACAAGTAGAATTTAATCACAGAACTGGCATTAGCAAAAACCCCAGGCAATCTTAGTATCAGTCACCATGCTTTTAAAATAAGTTTGGGAATATTCTTCTGCTTCCACTACTCTACCCATACTTCAAAAAAATATAGTTTTCACAGAAAGTATTCAAAACTATTTTTCCATGCATAACCTTTACAGAGGCAATTAAAGACACCTATTACAGGCTGGAATAGGGCAAGAGATGCTGGTTAAAATATAACTGTGTAGCCTTACACCTACTGAAATAGAAGGGGTAGAGAACAAGCTACATACACTTCTTCCACAAAGTTCCTGGAACTAAATCAGATTACTACTGGCATTCTATTTATGGTACTATATAACAAATATTATTTTCATGAACTTCCTGTATAGCTTTGTACTTTGAGGAAAAGTCCAAGAACATGTCAACCACAAGCTTTCTCTGTTTTCAGTTTGCTCGAATCCAAGAGATTACTTTTCAAAACCCATTTATAATCTGCCATAAAACAGTGGAAGGGTCAAAAGAAGACATCTGTAGCATATAAAGCTAATTACAGTGACAATAAGTACACAACTTTTCTCAAAATTTAATACCTTCCAATCTCTCAAGTGGCAAAACGTCATGTAAGGTACCTTGACTGTGATTTGAATGGTCAATGACATTCTGAGCTTGTTCTCCATATATTGAGTGGGACTCTTTCAAACTAGCACAAGTTGTTTGAGGCTCTTCAATTTGTGTAGTAATTTCCCTAGAAAGAGAATTATTTCAATAAAAAAATCAGTGAGCTACACGAACCATCATCTCTTGAGATAAAGACTAGATAAATTCTCCAATTGCTTTGTCTCAGTCAGTTGTTTTCAACATAGGATAGATTCTAGAGACCTGTCATTTTACAATAAAAGAACACATACCAAAATTATAAGGACTTCAGTTTCACAATCTAAACTGTGAAACAGTGACATTTCGTACAACATATATCTCTCTACCTATTTGTTCCTCTCTTTCACTTCCGTAAAAAGAGGGATAAAAGGATCTACTCTGGTCGAGTTCCATGACCCACTTGAGACCAAGTCAAACACTAGACAAGATTTCGACAAGTCCGCAATATCACCAAGCCTTTTGTTACAGTAAATAAGGGACCAAATTATAAAGAACATTATTTACTGAAATTGCATGTAGTTAAATAACAGCTTTTGTAATTACGCAGGAAAGCTATCCTTCACTTCTGGTTTTACAGAATTTCCACACAGGCTGATCAGCTTATCACGCCAGATGTTAAAATTTCCATACTTTTGCTTCAATATTTTAGATAAATACATGAAACTAACATTTGAAAGTCTAAAATACCACTATTCCATATTCTGTGATTTCTTTTCTTACTTGAGTACAATCAAGACACTGACTTCCTCTCAAATCTTATATTCTTTGTTTTGATAGGGACATACTGCCTAGGGTGCAATTTTATCAGTGAGAAGGACACACATTGCAGTTTCTGTCACAATAGGAACAAATTTGACCTTGGTTACAATAACCTATGCAACAGCTTCCAACACTTCCACCACTCAGCAATGGTTTCTCAAGCGTGTCACTAACACTAATTATTTCCTAAGAAATACCAACCACTGAGGCTACAAGGAAGGCAAATTTAATAGAAATTGTTGCTCCTTTCTGTATGCAAACTACTTGATACTTACTCAAAACATATTTAAATCAGTGCAAAATGTTACTCACACACATGACATGAACCAGAAACATCAGCTTAATTCTAGATTATGTATAGTAAACTAGGTAAATACAGGCCACATTCAGATAAGTCAATTAAATAATCATCCTTAGGACATTTTTAATTAGTGTGACAACATAACAAAACCTCACAATCTAGAAAACATTACTTCTAAAGATTCATTCCTGTCATGTACATGAAGTCCAATTAGTCAATCAAACAGCAGAATGCTGCTCATGTAGGGCTGCGCAGGCTAAGTGGCATCACTGCAGAGGGTGCTTCCACATGGCCTAGCACTATCCCTCTTCAGAAAACATGGAGGAGCCGTTTTAGCAGGAAAAGCTGCCCAGGCTGCCAAACACTGTAAGCTAACAGGCTAAAGCACAGCTGAGCTCTCCAGTTACTGCAGGCCAGCAGTAGAAGCTGCTGTTTTCAACTCTGCAGTTCAGTTCTGAAGTTGCCCATAATTAGCCATATAGTACATATAAATCAACATACTAACTTACTGGTATCTGCATTTTAGGACAGAATTAGATTTTAACTACCTCACTTACATGTCATCACGAAAGCAGGGGGCAAATCTCTCCACTGGCTCAGGATCTGACTGACTGCTGTGAGGAGATCCTGATAGAGGTGAATGTTTCCCTTCTAAATAGGATGCACAATCACCAGAAAGCCTGTAAATGTAGGGAGGAAAATCACACATCAGAGTCATTCCAACATGCACGGCTCCTGTTTTCCAAAAAACTGGGGGAAAAAACCCCCATACTGATGGCCATTTATTTCCTGTACGTTATTTCAATATGTTAGCGTTTTTTAGCTAATCTGTATTTACAGATACATATATGTGTCCTGAATGATCCTCTCCAGTCTTCTGTAGCTCTTTAGAGAAACACCACATTATAGTTTTCAGTGGCTAGTGGTGTCCTTCTGGAACACATACTTCTGGAAAGACAGGGTATGAAAGTCTCATCTTACTTGTTGTTAAATAACAGGACAGCAGTTAAGTGCAAAGGCTTCAAATTGTTACTCTTTGCTCTAGTCTTTGCTGAGCAAGTTTTAATTCTTATATAACACTAGCTCTTACACCTTCTAAAAGGAGCCAGATTCAGGTAAGTTCAGTGAACAGTTAACAGAGTTAAGAGAACACACATGTAAAAATATATTATCCTCTACACAACTTCAAACTCAAGTATACTAAGCTGAAGAGTTGAGTCAAAAGAAACTTGACTGTTACCAGTCTAAAAATTAAATTACTTTTAGAGGGCAATTTTTGTAAATGTTAAGTATTTTACTAGTTACGAATTAAACGCAGATTTTGCACTGGTAATACAGACAATCCCATGTTTGCTGATTACTGAGATACTGATTGGTAAATAGGTTTATCACCGACCAAGTAATCTGTGAAATTAATTTTTACTCTCCAGAGTTAAATGCTTCAACTCTTTTTTTTACATTACTGAGTGGCACTTACTGATACCCTCACCTGTTGTCACCGCCCGCTTGGCTCCTGGCAACAGTGGAGGCCGCCACAGGTAACCCCGGGTTGGAGGAGACGGTGACATTCTCAAAGACGACACTCGCGCTGCTGTTCAAGGAATGGCCCAAGAAGCTCGGGAACGTCTCGTCGGCGATATTCCTGAAGTCTTCCATCATTCCGCACACGCTGCCTGGAAGAGCACTCGGCCCGGCAACACCATCAGCCCCGGTCCGGCAGCATCTGCAAGCAGGACCCAAACAGCTTCACACTTACACAAGCCAACGCACTTCACTCTCACATCACTGCCAATATTCCTGGGCAATCTTGAGTACAAACGTGCTCAAGACCCATTTCCAGTCCTCTCCCGCCAAGACTTTTGGGGGACACACTTTCACAGCCTTCTTGGGCCGCCTAAAAAGAGCGGTGCTCCTGCGAGTCACAGAAGCGGCGCTGCGAGACGTGCCAGCCTATATTTAGCCTGTAAAGCCGCCCGGACCGAGGCAGTCCGAGCCTGCCTTCCTCCCTCCCCGGCCCCTCCAGGGAGCACCTGAGGCGATACCAACTCTGTGTGACCACCACGGGCCGCGGCGGGAAGGTTCCGGCTGCTCACCGGCCACGCTCCGCCGCGCAAGCCGGAGACGGGGGAGCGGCTGGAAGCCGACGACCCTCTTTTTGCCCAAACAGGAGGGCAAGACGGGCTCTGCTTTTCCCGAGGGACCCAGGAGGAACGACAGCGCTCGCGGACAGACGGACGGACCGCCAAAACTCGGGATCCGCCCCGTGCCGCCGCCGCAGCGCCCCCCAGCGGCCGGGCGGGCACCTTTCCCTCGCCTGGCGCGCAACGGAAACGGCCGCGAGACCGAACCCCCCCCGCGACGCGGCCAGGAGCGCGTGCGCAGCGTCGCCGCGCGCGCCTCCCAAACTTTGGCGATCCGTCCCGCGCAGCCAATGGCAGCGCCCCGAAGGGAGCCGGCGATTGGCCGGGCACGGCCCGCGGCGGGAGGCGGGGGCCCAGAGAGTTTGGGGCGAGGCGGCGGGGACGCTGATTGGGCGCGGCGCGCGCGGCACCGCCCAGTCCCGCCCCCCGGCGGCGTCCCGGCGTCCGTTAGGCGGGAACGGGGGGTGGGCGTTTCCCGGGGGAACGGGCACGCGGGGCCGCGCGCCAGGCTCCCACCGGGGGCGGTGCGGGGAAGGGGATGATGTCATCCGTGTTCTTGGTTTCAGGTATTTGCTTTCAGACCGGCCAGGTTTGGATCCCGGTACCAGTGAGTAGCTCGGATTCTTCCAGGGAAACGGCTGCTGATCATCCCGCCAGACCCTGCTGTCCCCGTCCTACCTAAAAATGGANAAAAAAAAAAAAAGCTTCGTTCGGATTAACTCATGTGACGTTGTTTATATTCCTGGCTTTGTTTTCTGTCCCGTTTTTGCCATCTGAATCGGTTCGATTAAGCTGAGCAACAGAATCGTTGGGGTTGGAAGGAACCTCTGGAGATCATCCAGTCCCACCCCCCTGCCAAGGCAGGGTCACCTAGAGCAGGTGACCCACTCCGGGTGGGTTTTGAATGTCTCCAGAGAGGGAGACTCCAGGACTCCCCTGGGCAGCCTGTTCCAGTGCTCTGCCACACTGAAGGTAAAGAATTTCTTCTCCATGTTGATGGAACTGACTTGTTTTAGTTTATGTACAGAACATGGAGCATACATGTCACACTTTTTTAAAGTACAGAATGAGAGCAGGTGCCTTCCAAACGCACGTGTGTGCCTGTGTGACAACTTAAACAGATCTACATCATATTCAGTGCCGTTCAGGATGTTTTCACAATGCACTTCTACAGTTGTATGAGAGAGTACAAAAATCTACAAGAGTAAAATCCACGTTTATCATAACCAGAAATTCATACTGATTCAAGTATGTTCAAAATGACACCAACAAAAAGCAAAACCGCCACACACACAAACCACACACACACACACAAAAACAAAGAAAACTACCAAAGCCATCTCATAGATACTACAAGACCCAAAAACTTCTAATCCTGGAAGTTCAAACTGAGATGCGCTCCAAGCACAGAAACAGTAGAAAGGCTAATGCAGGTATTCTTTCAGAAGAAAAGGGAGACCAGCCTTACAAAGTGCTGGATAAATTTAAAATATTTCAAGTACCTGCTGTAATTATCCCTTTTAAAGCCCTTCTATAATCTTCCCTCCTAGAGTTCTGCTGCTTATGTCCAAGGGTCCAGATCCTGCACAGAAGTACAGCTCACAGGCTTGAGTCAAGGGAATAGAGGGAAGCATGAGTTTGAGGAAGCGGAGGTGGAAAGTCAAGGACATGGATCGAAGGGTCCTGGTTTGGAGAGAGATCAATACAAAATAGCAGGCAGGGGGCAGGCTTTAGCTACAAAACCAGCAAGAGTTCATTTGCTGAAGTTAAACTTGGCCACTGTGTTCTAACGTGCCTTGTTTGTTTACACTGAAACTAACAGCACATTTCCATTAGTAAGAAGTGTGAGTGGAATTAGCCTATCTAATAATAATACATGTTCACCACAGAGGAAAATAATGTGACCACGCTGAATAAACTATAAACAATGCACTACTAGAAGCAGCAAAAAAATTGTCATAACTGTAACTGATTATTCTGTGACCTCTTCAAGGGTTAAGACAAATTTTTTCAAGTGGCTTAACACTTCAAAAATATGTTCCATTGCTTGCATACTCAGAAACAGTTTGTTCTGGTTTAGGAATGAATCCCAGTATCATAGTGTTGGTAAGTTGTTTTTTTAATTATTATTCATTCTCCCTCAGAGGAATACTTTCCACCCCCCATTTAAGCCTTATCTTTTAATCATGTAACATTTCTGTTGACCATACAAAGGTGGCATGGTTTTGTGTTAACTTTTTCTGGTAAAAGGTATAAAACTTTTCTTCCACACTTCTGTTCCTGCTGGCTGGAAAATCCAGCCTCCCTCCACACATGTTCAGCAAAAACATCCTAACACCAGTGCACCTCGTGGGTTTTTAAATTAAAACTTGATTCCTCAGAGAGAAATAAAGAAACAAATATAGTGCATCTGAGCAAATTAAGTTTTCAGAATACAAGTAAAACTCACAAGAACTTGTCATTTTGGAAAAATGCAGGTTGCCCTTTCCCTTACTTCATAGTAGTGGTCTAGTCCAAGAAATAGGATAAGTCCATTTTGAGGCACATTGGAATACACTATTACACTTTGGGTTTCTGCTGCACAGAGGCCTCCTCTTTCCTTCCTCCCCCCAGGATATGCCCAAGAATCTCAGCAATCACATCCTGTGCGGTAATTCTACTCCTGGGCAATACCATGTATTCTTTGTCCAACATTATCTTCCTGCCTGAGTCAGTGCCAACACACTGATTGACAGCAGTGATGCTCCTGTGCTGACACATCAGAAAAGACATTTGACATTTTTCAAGCCAGCGCTATTTCTCCAAAATGTCCTGATTTAATTCATCACTGGAAAAGAATTGAGAGGTAATGTGAAACCCAACAGCTCTAGCAGTCTCTGAAGACCTTCAGCACCCCCATAGGAAAAGTCGGGGCACACCCTGCGGCACAGGCCTGGAATATGCAGCTGCACATCCAGAATGGCACAAAAGCAGAGCTAGAATGGACACCTGAATCAAAGAACCTCCTTCATCAGGAATCTATTAAAAAAGAAAAAAAGCCTATTAGAAGGAAAAGCATATGAATACAGACCTTTCAGAACAAGTTTATTAGTCAACCACAATTATAAAATTTAAATATTTATACAGCAAGGTGGAAAAATCTTAAGTAACCAAACACTTCAAATTATTTTGCTGCAGTATACACAGGAATGGTTGTTTCTTTAATAAGCTGATCCAATATCATTCTTCACTCACAAGTGTCTTGAAGGCATATCTGCTTTTGAGAATGTGTTTCACAAGTAAATGCAGTATACAAAAAGAAAAAATTAAAGACCATACTAAACTGATTTCAAAAAGGAGAAAAAAAAAAGAAAAAGGGACAGGCACATTGAAGTCAGCTACTCATGAGCTCATGGCTAATACTGTTTCTATGTGTTGCCATAGTTTAAAGGGTACAAATTAAAATGGTCTTTGATACACAAAAACCATGTTCTAAATGTTCTTTGTTTCACAAAACATGCATGAAGTTCCCACATTTTAAAAAAAGTCTTCTGTACCAGAGACTGAATACAAAGGCAGCCAGAAACTGAAGCATTCACAAACACCAGAATAAGGCCCTTAAGAATTTATTTGAAGTAACATATTAAACCCCTTCATTCTCAGGTAAAAGATTAAGAGGCCGAGATACACATCGTCTGCGAGGGTGAGGATACTGGAGGTTGGCAGTGTCAGCATCACAAGACTGCTCTATCAGAGGAGGAGGAGGAAGGAGCTGGGCATGACTGGACCATCTCGATCCAGCCCGTGGGGAATCCAGAGGGGGAAAGAAATACCTGAAACAATTAAGAAAGGAACAAAACACCAAAACAAAAAACCAAACAAAACAAAAAACAAAACAAGAAAAGAAGAGAAAGGTAGTAAATACAAGGAGAACCAAAGGGGAGAAAAGACATGCTGGAAAAAAAAAAGGCTTTAGTATATCCATGCCAAAACCAATAGAACATAATAGCAGAAATCAAGGCTTGTAATTCAAAACAAGACAAATCTGGAAACTGTTCTTTAAAGCAAAATAATACAGTCTTTTCCACTGAAATTCATTGAAAAGAATACCAGTCATAGCCTTAGTACACATTTTTACAAAAGAATGGATTGCTTTGGAAATCAAAAGGATGATGTAGTATAGCTATTAACAGGCTTTCGTTCTCCCAGAATTTCTGTGATTTGTTAACAGCTTTCAGTAATGCTTTGTTTGTGACACAAAATATACATTAAATATTACCAAAGTACATTTTCTGCATATGAATCTAATTCAGATTAACTTCACAGCATTTCTAGAATAGACGTAAAAACATAATTGTTTTTACATTAATAATGTACATTTACAGAGATTAACTACTTTGAATGAAATACAGTCTTTGTATCTATTTACATATTTCTGCAAAATCCTCAGTGTAAATTCAGGATTCCTAGTGAATGCAAGATTCAGAATTATGCCACTCCATGTCATTCTACTGCTGTTTTTATTAGAACTTACCCGTAACACTTGTTCATTTTAGCGTAACTATATTAGGTTTTCTGTCTTGTTTACAATTCTGTGGACTTACATCAAGGAACAGCTATCAGTTAATTAATGAAATTATGGGACAATTAACAAGCAGCTGCATTTTGGTTTATATGTTTGTACGGCTAAAGTGTTTGCATTTTTTAAGGATACTATGTTTAGAGAATTTAAGTACTCCATGTAATTGTAATTATTACCATAGGAATGTACAAATACATATCAGAAAAAGTACTTTCTTAGGATGAAGAAAGTATGACAGTACTTAACAAAACATTTATTTGAAGTCATACTAAAGAATATAAATGAAACAATACCGAAGTACTAAAAGCCATCATCTGTACAATTGTCAAAACAGTTTTCTTATTCCTTTAGAACTAACAGTTGCATATATTACAAAGCAGTTACAACCTTGTAATGTTTAGGAACCTTAATCAAACGCTGAACACTCTGAAATGCAAAACAAATTGGTTTTCAAAACAATTTTAATGAAAGTTATTGTAATGGTCATTTCCCTCCTCCCATCCCAATCAAGGACAAAAATTCTTGTTTTAAATCATGAACTATCTTTTAATTTGACAAGCTTTCAAAAATACGTTCTGATGGAAGTTTTGGGGGTTGGGTGGGTTGTTTACGTTTTTCTCCAAACAAGATGCCTCTCCAAATATTTTTCTATTGGGCATTCCATCAGTATCAAACTGTGCAGGCTAGTACAAAAAACACACACAACGTGTTTTAAAAAGGCTTTTTGAACAGCATTTAGTAGTTAGCAGGCTGCTGGTGTCTTGGGAGAGGTCAAACGGCGTTGGGGAAGGGAAAAAGGAGTTCGTTTTCCATTCCTGTGTGCATGCAACAAGCAGCAAAACACCAAAGTTACTCCAGTTAGCTTGGTATCAGCTCTGCTTTCTGTTAAAAAGGACATAATACAAATGGAGAATGGAAATTGCATCATAAATCTAGACACACAATTACATTAACATAGTAATACAGCCCTACTGGTTTATTTCCTAACAATCTACATCACTTGTTCTGAAATTTGAGTTCAAATCCACTTTGGTCATTGTGCTTTTACAATCTTTTTCAGATCTGCCTGTGCTATAGCTGTTCTAAGTGTTTAAATGTATAAACATGAACCGGAGCATGTACAGTCAGAGATAAAATAAGTTCTGTGTAGGATACCTATTTAGTCAAATGTCAATGCATAAATATTTATCAGCATGTTAACACTAATGTAGAAGTTAAGAGACTGTGCTTACACCATTCAAGCCAATGTCATTACAAAAGAAAACATGTAGTTAACTGCTTATCTTTTATAATAAGGCTTAATCCTAGGACAAGATAGTCTGTCTGGAAATTCCAGTCATTGACTTAATTCTGGAATTAACATTTTGTTACAAATTGGAGGCAAGAACAGTTTATTAAAAACCAAAATGAAACACCTTCCAAAATACAGAGCAATGATGGGAGTCTAAAATAATGGTAGAAATTTCAGTTTCACAATGGCTTAGTACCAAGTTCAGGGATAGGAAAAAGCCACCAGTGGGGTGGGGACGGATAGTCTTGCTGGCAGCACAGTCTTAGATAAGGAGACTGTGAAACCACACCCTGTGCTCCAGAGGTGTAAAACAGCCTGCATTTCCCCACAGGAGCCCAAGCAAATACAGCTACACAGCTCTGGATATACCATTTCCACAGCAGGGCTGCGTTTCATTTGCTACACTGCAAATAGAACCTGGAACCATGACCAATATCATTCCGCTGCCCTTTCTTGTAGGGACCAGGCCATTACCACTTCTTGTGCTCCCATTTATCTTGTCAGGAAAATGTGAAACCCCTTCTCTGTTCAACAAGGTTAGGGATCTTGAACTGCCATTCAGGATTGACTACTGAAAGGGAAGGAGGAGGCAGGCTGGTGCTACTCTCCAAAAGCAGACTTTACTGATAAGCATTCCAAACTGAAACACAACCCACATGAGTAGCTGCACATGAATAGAAGGGGAAGCTATTCCAAGGCATTCGAAATAAAGGTGGCCACAAAACTTGGAAACTGCTACTACAGAATCTGGCTGCATCTCATCCTTACATAGGACTTACAATCCTGTAAATCTGATTGTACACAGTGCATCATACAGATGCAGGACTCAGCATATTTCTACATTTCAGTGTGCACAAATTAAAATGTTTTTTTCAGAAGAGGAAGTAAAATTTTCCCACTAAACAGCAATTATTACAGAATAAAAACCTAACAGAGATTAAGGCAAATTATCTGCAATATGAATGCCATATGAAGATTAAAAAAACCACAAACTTTTTATTCAATTGATGCTACACATCTGCAAAAACCGAGTAAACTAACACTAACATTTGACTGTTGAAACCATATATTAGGAAGTAGCTTTTCTTCCTTTCCTTCTGCTACATTATCCCAGAGAAAAACAGAATTTGTTGCTGGTATTTTTGCTTCACTTTTAAACATGTATCTAAAACAAAAGGGCAGTTACACACCAGAAGGATGAAGCTTCTCCTTCTTTGAAACTATTTCAGAAACGTTGTTTTTAATAATGTGGAAGGATTAAAAATGAAAATAGTTTACATTGCTTATTTATACAGACTGATTCAATATGACTTACTGTTTTGTTCATTTTCTTCTTAACATGGCATAATAGACAAGACTGGAGAGCAAAGCCAGAAGAGCTTGTAGAAGTACTCAAGCAATAAATGACATTGCACTTTAAAAACATGTAAAACAAATATGAGTGCTAAATGAACTTAAGAAGATTCAGAGAAAAGACTATTTACTGAAAATCAGTCTCTCTACTAATTAACCTACCTGCTGGCAGATGATCCATTTAGTGAATTCTGTAGACTTGTATTGGCTGAACCTAGAGAGGCATTAAAAATTCCCTGCTGAGAAGTACCATTCACCGGACTCCCATTACCTTTCAGTATACCAGTACACTTCCAGTTGTCCATGTAATTAGCTGCAATCACAGACATATAGAAACTGTTAGCTTCTCTTCTGAAGCTCAGCTTTCCCTACAAGTATGTTTCAACTGCCACACACCTGGTGTGAATCAGAACCGAACTGCAATACCAATATATAAATTCCAAGCAGCTGAGGATCTGGCCCTTTAGCTGCCTAATATTCTCTGCCTATCCATAATTTAAAACTCAGTTTCCACTATTACAATACTTAGGAACAGATGAGAATGTGTAAAGAAACTACCAGTGGGTTTTTGTTGTTGTTGTGGGGATTTTGGGGGGATTTTTTTAGTTTGGTTCGTTGAGGGGGGTGCATCTATTTGGTTGGGGTTTTTTGTTTTCCTTCAAAAATGTAAACAGAAAAAAGCCACTTTACTTGGACATTGTGAATCTACTGAATTTAGATTTTCTGGGTTTAGTAGCAGGAAAACATCTACCTTACTTTATAAAATGACAATTTTATGTAGCTCTAGTCTAGTGAAACAATTTCAGGGTACAGTAACAACTATTCACAGCAGCCTATATCATGCAAGTATTCCAGCACAGAAAGTTATTTCTGAATTCTACTTTTCTTAAACATAAACATAAATATAGAAAAAATATCTATCACAAATCTAAAATGGACACTAACTCTAAAATTATGTTTTCAGTAAAATTTCTTAAGTCTATTCAGCAGACTACAAAGTTAATGTGTTTCAGATGGGTGACCTTACCCTTCCAGAGCCTAACACAGCCATCATCACCAGAGGAGGCAAGCACTGTGCCTGTAATATTCCAGCTCACTCGCCACACCTGGGAGTTGTGATTATCAAACTGTGCCACAATATGAATTTCAAATTTTGTTAATCCTCCCGATGAAGTCAATTCTTTCCTGTTTAAGAGAAAAGTGACAGTTCTGTACACAACTACTCAAAGGTCTGGGCTTGAACATGATGTCAGAGAGGACCACATCTTCCAAGCAGTTCATGTAACAATTGTTATTAGATGAAGTATTCAGACAAAATTATAGACTTGCTCACAATCTTGTCACCTTAAAAATCAAGTTGCTAAAAACAATCCTGCATACATTAACTTATTACTTTTGCTTTGCAGAGACTATTTAAACAAGACTGTATATAATGCATCACATGACACCAAACCATCTTCCTCTGAAGCTCACCTTAGAGGTTTTAGTGTGAAAATTCGTACATCTTTGGTTGCTACAGCCAAGATGTGGAAGGATCTTCCCAGATTTGGAGCAAATGCAATATCATGTACAGGATCCGTGACTGTCATCAGAGCTTCTGCTTTCGCATATTTCCTGCAAGAAATTTAATGCCATGAAAACCGCCAGTGATGCAAATTATATAAACCAGATAGAGTGGAAATGGGAAAAAGGGTTAAGTATACATGATAAGACTTGCAAAAATAAAAGTCTTTTTTAACATAAATTTAGGCAATAATTTCAAGCAGATTTCTTCAGAAATTGAATATATCAGATACAGTAGCCACTACGTACAGTATGCTACATTATTGTAAGTCATACAACAAAAGCAAGAATTGCAGTACAAAGAACATTTTTCTCTATAATAAGAAAAGGGAAATAAAAAGAAATATTCTATTCACAAATCTAAGGGGAATTTGCATCTCAGTAACTTACTAAATTTACCATGCTTTTAAGCAGACCACTGTCTGCCTCCTTTGCTGTATGATAAACACATAGTCCATTTTCTTAGTAAGTTACAGTAACTTTATTGTTAGTGCATGGAGAGCATTGCCTGAAGCTGGGCACAAAATCCACTGAACACTTTGGCTCCTTTCCCACATTGATCATTCCCAATAAAACACAATTTCTCTGTTATCATTTAATTGGAAGTGGTGGTGCACAAACTTCCTAGCCTTTTCTGGTTCTGTGAACGCTTGACTGTACAAACTGAACTTCAGTAGAACATGAGCAATACACGAGTGCTTTCTGTCATTATAATCATGCCTTTAAAATCACTGTAAGGGGGCTTTGAACAAAACAGAGTCTGGTGCAACACAATTCAAATTTCAACTGTTAATTCTTTGTGCAAAATTAAACATATAACTTAGTAGACACAGAAACTACAACTCTCCCTTTAAAATGCTGGTAAGAACACTGGCATTTCTGCACTGACGGAGAATAAAATTATCAATACAATTTCTGTTAACATCAGTTACCATTCTGAGGTGCCCCTCTCTTTTCCCATCCAATGGCTCAGAGACAAAATTAAGGTCTTTACTACTACAAATTTACTACTCCACATCTAATGACAGGAATAAAACGCCATATATTATAAACAACTTTATGATCCCACAAATGTTATATATTGTTATTTAACATACCTGGTATTTTCGTTATATTCATAAATTTGAACCTTAGCCAGTATATTTGGACTGTTGTCATCACTTCCTACAGCTATCATTGGAGAATGTGCTCGAGAGCTAAAAGGTGAAAACAAATACTATTATATTTACAAAAGATCCTACAGAAAGTACACCAAGCCATTATTTAAACTTCAAACACATTATCTATACAGGAAACAAAACACTACAAAATATCACAAGAAAAAAATCACAAAGAAACAGGAGTTAAACGCTAGTCACAGTTACCACTACCTTTACTCTTGTTTCAAAAGCCCACTTTATACACTAAGGTGAAATCATTAGGCATCATTATTTAGCAATTCAAGATGATGTTCCCAGAGAGAAGAATTGACTTTCTATAATAGACTGCATCTGTAGTCTAGTATTTGCCACAAGTTTCATGGCAGAGTCTGCATTCTCTGCAGTGCTTTGAATAGTTGATTTAGCAATATTTCATTCAGGTTTTGGAAGATAAATCACACACGCTAAATGTAGATGAATTCTAGTTTTTAAATCAACTTTTATCCCATCCTACGCATTAAAGTGAATGCCTGTACTCTGAACCTTCAGCACAGACTACTGCTAATGAATAGAAGAGTAACTGGATCAGCAGGACACAGCATTAGGTCTACAAGGAAGGCCATTAAGTGTTTCTGCACAAACAGAATTCAAACCAATTCAGCCTTGAATGGTTTTTCTCTTCCTGTTACAGTCATAAAGCAAACCCTACATTTTAATAACATACCTTGAAGGATTCCAAGAAATACAACTGCAGCTTAGCTTACACGAGATTTCATGCTGCAGTGACCACTGGCTGAGATTCATCACATCTGGAGCTTCATAGATCCTTACAACTCCATCTGCTGAACAAGTTGCTAACATAAGACCCATGTGCTTGGGAGCAAACTTCACATCTGTAACAGATGTCCTACTGTCTACTAGAGTGGTCCTCTTGACCTGCAAAGAAATTTCCATTAAAAATTTATTCCCAATGCCTTAGGTTTTAGCTTTTATATTTTTCAAATCCTGTACTGCCTGGTGTGTAACTCCCAAGTTTATTGTGGCCCATTAGCTGCTGTTCTCTCATGCTAGTGAGACATAACAAGCCATTCTAAGTTCGCTCTCCAAGGACACATAGATTGTCCCAGGCCGCAAAATATGTAAACTAAGGCCTCTGAAGAGGAGGGCAAACTTGGGGTACCTACATTATTAACTGGGGTTTTAACTGGAGAATTGATCCTGATATGCAAATGCACCAAACTTGTAAAAGTCTGAAGAACTTGTGACTCTGGGTCCATCTTGGGTGCAGGCTTTGACTCCCCAGGGTGTACCTTTGAAGGCCCTTCAAATAAATACCTGCCTTTATTCCCTTATTCTTGTTTAGTCTCTGTTTCTAGGTGGCCACCCCAGGCATCACCTAAGGAAGGCTAATCAAAATCTGACAACACCATTTCATAGGATTGCTTACATCTTCCACCAAAAAATTTCCCCCCTCCAACATTTCTATTGTTTGAAAGATGAGCAAGAACAGCCAGTGTTGTTTTGAATGATCTCTTGTCAAAGAAAAACCCCACAAGTGTAACTCTACTGTAGATGGAAATTAATGTCTGCAAGTTGTTTGTCAGGGAACATCTTATTATGAAACAGTGATAATAAGTGACACTAACTGGCCTGAATGTGCCATTTAGCTGTTCTCCTCAAATGTTTTAAAAATACTTACTTTGTGTTGGAATATTACCACGAATGAACAAAACATAGCCAAAATCAGGAACTTAATAGTAACAGAAAAGAAGTCTCACCCAGTGACTCTGGCCTCGGAGTTTATCATTTGACTCTCCCACTATTTCTTCCCACACAGCTGCTGTTCTATCAAACGAGCAGGAAGCCAGGACCTGCCCAAATTCAGGATGGGCCCATGTCACACGCCACACTGATCCACTATGTGTCTGCAAGACAATATCAAAACACTGTAGAGAAGCCTATTTCCTGCGTTAGTCCAAGGGACCCTATATTTTCATGACTTTCTGCACAAGAGGATTCTAAGAAGTAGCAATACTGTTCCTTTGAAACTTATGTTCTTTTATACAAAGTTACAAAGCAGCTTTGTAGCTGCAGTTCTTTATTCCAATCAGCACTGCAAAGTTTTGTTGTTATTAGTGTTTAAAAGGCAATATTACAAGTGTATTTCAAGGCATTATTTATTACTACTTCAAGTTTCAAACTATGATTCTGTCTTGATGCAAAAAGTACAGCTTTGTTCTCAATCAAATTTCAGCCATTACCATGCTCACTTCTAGCTTGCCTGTACTTTTCAAAAGCACTTGCAGAGCATTACTAATCTTCTTTTTAATATGAAGTTCCTCTTTCAACATTCCTTTCCTAGAGAAAGGGAAGTCAAAAGCCTCCCTTCCATTTCCATTTACAGGGATGAATGCATTCTGGTCCTATTAAATACAAATTTAAGAATAATTCAGAAGCTGAATGCACTAATTATCCAGATGAAGCAGAGCCTCTACATGACACAGTTTTCAAAAAAGCTGTGGAGAACAGAAAACGGAGGTCAGACATTGTAACATTAAGAGCCACACGTCTTCCTTTTAATTTTTCCTCCTTTTATTTTTTTTGAGTCTTACTATATGAAAAAGGAAATATTCAATTAAAAATTAAGGTACTGTTTTCAACAACAAACACCAGCCACTGATATGTTTACTGATACCAGAGTCTGCCAACATAAGTATGTATTAACAAGAGTAGACTGCATGTTAGCCTCTGCTTTAAGTGAGAGGCACTAGAGATGTTTTATAAAAACAAAGAAAAAGTATTTTACACAAGACATATGGAATATACATCAAACCAAAGGCATTTCTACTCTAAAATTCAGCAGAAATGAAGCATGTTTCTTCAAAAACAAACGAGAAATGATGGTTATGTCTGTGTAATTTTTACAAACACAAACCTTCCAGCTGGCGGTGCAATGCCAATCTCCATTTTCACTTTTGTCCCAGACCTGTTGAGAAATCAAAATACAATCACACAATTTGTAAATAAAGCTTACTGACTAGTACTTTAAAGACACAGCCATTCATATATATATATATCTACATCTATATCTATCTATATATATATATAAAAAATAAAAATAAATAAAAACATACACCCCCTTCCCCCCCCAAATATTTTCATCCAGGACACTGTACCTGGCTCAGTACAAAACTGCACTTCACTCAACCTTGAAAATATCCCAATTATAAGTAGGGAGAAGAGCAAAATCCACTATTGTATGACTTCTACTTCTTTTTAAACAGTAAATTACATAGACAATACATTATTACAATTCCCAATACTTCACTCACTTTGTTCCAAGAGTACACTATTCTGTTTCATTCTAGAGGCCCCAGCATCCCCACATGCTCAGCTCTGGTTGCAAAACCCTAATGCAACTCCCAGCACTCATCCCAAAAGCAGAGCAGGACAGCAAAAGAGACATCAGAGTAGTGGGGGAACAGATCTTGTTTCTCTTTGAGGTTTCTGCCTTGATTTTTAACTAGATGCAAGTGACTGAACCTTCCCTTCTCTTGATTTCCCATACATCTTCATATTTATGACTTTTTAACTGAAAAATTATATAGAAAGTCACAAATATAACCAAATGAAAGACACCGCCTGACATCCACTCCTGTATGTCACTTGTTCACTTCAAAGCTTTACTGAAAGTCACCTCACTTTTGCCACTTTGGACCTCTAGTACAACCTGGGTCATGCTGTTACTCTGGTTGGAGGAAAACTTCTGAACAATGTCATAAAGGTTGGAGGAAAACTCCTGAATAATCTCATAAAGGATCCAGTTATGATTGGAAAGTAACATTACACTGCTAAAGAACATCGTTTCTGCATTCAACCTTCCTCCTGGTATCTTTCTGAAGAACTACAAACTCTAGGTAGTCAGTCCAAACCAGAGTTCCCCATGGCTTTGGCTTACCTTCTGGTGGGACCGTTTCATTGTGGTTATCTGCTTTTTAGTCTGTGGGCAGGGAGAAGGGGCTGCTCTCCCTTGTCCTTAAGTCTAATCTACATAAGACACAGCTTTCTACAAAAAAAGCGACTTCCTCAACCATTTATCTGGGCTTAATAAAAAACATGACTGGTCTCTGCAAATTATATTTATTAAATCTATCCACGTGACTCCTGAATTTTTGCCCATCATTTCACTATGCACAAGAAAGGGGAAAAGCAACCAACTTTTCGTTTAAGTAAATATAAAGTGCTACTTTATTTCCTCTAAAAGAATGTAAAAAATGAAGGCTTCTAGTACTGTACACTTTCCCTAATCTGCCAGGGTACACAGAGAACAGTCTGGCTTTTCGCTTACTGGCACTTCAACAGCAGCTTCTTCCCATAATAAATACAGACCAGCGGCACTACATTAGGAAACAGTAGTTTCTTTCGTAAATATTCTTTAATAAATACAGATTTTCAGCTGAATAAACAAAATAAGCTGCAGGAGCGCGGTCGGTAATGTTTTCTCTGCTGCAGCAATGGGTGGGAAGCGGAGTTCCCGTGTTTACACGCGTTCGCGCACACACAAACACAACGCGCATTATGTGCGAAAGCCTCCCGCCCCCACGTCCCGCCACCGCACCGGCACCTCCCGCGGAATGAGCCCGAGGCTGCGCCCCGGCCCGGCCCAACTCGCAGCCCGGTAGGCCGCGCACGGCCGGTGCCGCGACACTCGCCCAGCACCAGGCCCGGCGGCTCCCCGCTCACCTTGACGCTCTGGTCGCTGGAGCAGGTGGCCATGCGGCGCCCGTGGAAGTCGAAGGACACATCGTGGATGAGGTCGCGGTGATCCGCGGCGATGCTGCGCGCTACGAACATCCCGCCGCGGCCGCCACGCGCGGGCACGCCTCACGCGCCGGGGCGGGGTCTCTGCCGCGCGCGCAGCCGCCAGAGCCCGCCGCGCTAGCGGGGGCTGCTCCGCGCATNGCGGGGCGGGGCGGGAGCGGGTGGAGTCGGCCGTCGGTGGTCGGGGCGGTGAGTCCCTCCACGGGAACTTCCTTCGGCGCCGCGTCCGACTGCGACATGTACCCTCCCTTAGCGACAGGACGAGAGGACGTAACCTCAAGCTGCACCAGGGGAGGTATAGGTTGCACATTAGGAAGAATTTCTTCTCAGGAGAGGTGATTAGATATTGAAATAGGCTGCCCAGAGGGATGGTGGAGACACCATCCCTCGAGGTGTTTAAGGAAGGACTGGCACTTGGTGCCGTGGTTTGGTTGACATGGTGGTGTTCGGTCACAGTTTGGACTCGAAGATCTCGGAGGTCTTTTCCCACCTAACTGGTCCTGGGATTCTGCGAGGTTGCCAGCCCGGGCCGTGCTGGCCGCTCCACGTTCGGGCTGTGCCCACAGCGCCGTGTTTGCGGCGCCCTCCGAGCGCGCCGAAATCGCGTTCCATGGCGGATCTGAAAAGCTGCGGAGCCCGCTATGACAATGCAGATCAATAAACAAACACTCGACGCGGCGCTGCGTGATGTACTGCATTTGCTTCGTTAATGATTTACTGTATTACTGACCGCTGTCAAATGAGCCCTGTGGCTCGGAAAAATGCGAGATCTGCTTCTGTGTTGGGGAAAGGCTGGGGAGGATGAACTGCGTGGCCGACAAGGCAGGCAGGGGAGGAATTTGCGGACAGGTTGGAAACTCCTGTGAGGAAGGGCTGAGAGAACTGGGATTGTCCAGCCTGAAAAGGAGATGGCTCAGGGGTGACCTAATTGTAGCCTTCTAGTACCTGAAGGGAGCCTACAAGAAAGATGGAGAGACACTTTTTACAGGGGCGTGCAGTGACAAAACAAGGGGGAATGGATTCAAACTGAGAATAGATTTAGATTAGATATTAGGAATAAGTTCTTCACTATTGAGGGTGGTAAGGCACTGAAACAGATTGCCCGGAGAAGCTGTAATCGATTTCCCATCCCTGGAAGTGTTCAAGACCAGGCTGGATGGGGCTTTGAGCAACCGGGTCTAGGAAAGATGTCCCTGTCCATGGCAGGGGCGTTGGAACTAGATGGTCTTTAAGGTCGTTTCCAACCCAGAGTATCCAATGATTCTAAGTGAGACAAGGTGGGTATTGGGAAAGATCCAGACTATGAAGTAGAAGAAGCAGAACAGAGCCTGGCATATGGTAAAAAACACATCATGATAGACTGAGCTCTGGGCGGGAGCTATAGACCAGTGATGACTGGTCTGTAGCCAGAGGGCTGTGTAAAATAAATTAACCACAGCATCTGGAGACTCTTGAGGGTTCAGTACTCTCACCCCTGACCTACCACATTCCAGGGAGCTCCTCACTAGAACAAGCACATTCTTCCAGTTTGTATCCTGCAGTATCAGCTCAGATCATGCAGCTGACAGTGCCAATATTTTTTCAATACTATTCATTTGCTGTGTCACTGAGAACAAGACCATTACAGCATCTTGTTTTTAAGGAATGTTTCACCTGTAAGCTGTGTTATTTACTAACTATTCTGAAGATAACTACAATAGCTGATAAGTATTAACAAAGAGAAAATAACTCATGCACTGTATTCCAAATAGCAATGATGCAGTCAGTAGATTTAAGAGAAAAAAAAAAAAACATTATGATCATGGTAATAAACACCAAAAGCAAATACACTTGTACTTAACTGGTTTATATTTCAGGTCCTAAACAGTACTGAAGTCATCAGAATACCTTCAGTGCCTTATAGCTATGATCCAGTTTTCCAATCATATATTAAGTGAAAATGGAAAAGAATGAAGTTCCCTGAAACCAGATATATTCAAATTTTCTGGATTCAAGTCAGATTCAGACCTTTTCTTGAAGATTTTTGGTATCTGCAGCTTTAACAGAAAATTGGTTTTAACATTTTTGAAAAGACCTTTGCTTCTCACCACCTCATTTAAAATTTTCATGTTCATGGCAATGAGGAGTCAAATTCTGTTCACTCGGTGAATAGAATTTGTTCAGAGATGTCCAAATTCTTCACAGAATTATAAAGAAACTGTTAACTGCTTGTGAAATAAACCTGATAGTTTGACATTGAATGCATTTATTTTTGCAAACTGCAAACTACATTCAGTAGGGACTGATGGAGGTGCTGTTATCACATGCCAGAGGGATCCCTTCACTCTTTCTGAATGCATAATATGCAAGTATTTAGAACCATAAAGCATGTGTTTCACTGGTAGGCCTTCTATTAAGAGTAGGTATGGTAGTACTCAAATGTGATAAGTAATTACAATAGATAAAAAATAATAGATTAAGATAAATTACAACAAACTTGGACTTGAAGGGACACCATAGCTTTAAAATGCTAGGATTTGATTATTTTAGTGATACTGGGTAGGGAAAAGTTAACATGTTGAAAAATATTTTTTTTTCCCAAGTACAGCAAATATGATTTAAAATGTTTTCAGTTACGGAGGACTGAAAATGTGGAAGAATTTAGAAGAAAAATCACCAGCTGGTTTTACATTCTTGTCCAAGTTGGCCAATGATAGTTTTAAAATCGTATTTTTTAAATACTACAGAGCTAAGTCTCAATGGAGAACAACAGCTGGAGCTGAAAAGAGGAATTTGGAGGAAAATTGTCAAGAAAAGTTAGATATCTCAACTTTACTTGTTTATGTTAGTGGAGAAATTGAGTTCACACTTGTAAGTAAGAGAAAACTTGCAAAGTGTTTTAAAAAATGAGGAGCTAATGAAAGGAAGAGGTTAACATTTTCTCCTTTCTGAAGACAAACTGGTATTGCACAATTCCTCTCCTAGAAGGGACCTCACTTTAGGCTCTAGGGCTATAGTACAAGTACCCTTTTTCCCACCTGCAATCACATGCAATCACTTTGGAAGTTGAAATTTCCCTATTTTCTAAATAATAGCTACAATTTAAGTAATACAATAGGAGAAGCAAGCAAATGTGATTGTTCTTGTGCTGTAATTAGAGTGGTAGTAAGTTTTTCATGCTATTCTCATATGTAAGAAAAACAAACAAACACCAAAAAGGCCAAAAAACCCCTCCTAACTAATAATAGTAATGCATGTATTTAGATTGCTAAGGAGGAAATTTTTTTTTTATCTTTCAGTATAATTAGAAACATGTGTACTTTGAAACTTCAGTTATTGCTTCATTCAAACAGCTGGAGAGACAGTGCCTAATAAAAACATTAAAGCTGACTTATAAGTTCTTTAGTTTGTGGCAGTGTATCCGAATGGTAGATTTTTTTAGCTATTTTGGGGAAATGTCTTTTACTGTAAACCACTGACTATGTTTATAAAAAATTGCGCTTTTTTTTCAGAACAATTGTTTCCAGTCAGTGATTCAGCTGTCAAAACCCAATTCTTTTGCAATTTTAGTAATGTAATGATTTTGTTGAGACTTGAATATGTTACAACTAGTGAATTAATATTTTTCACCTGCTGAAATTTAGTTTATTTCTTGAGCCAGTAATATCGGTATAGTTGGAGCAGGGCAAAATTGTCAGATTCACAAATAACTGGCATCAATCATTTTCTTTTCAAGTATGTATAAGTATGTAAATGTAACACAAATGCATATTTTGACCTAAAATGTTTGTTTTCTCTGACAAGAAAGAAAAATTGTACACTTCAAGTCAAGATTAAGCTTTATTTCTAACATTTTTGTTTGGTCAGCAGGCAAAAAGAAAAAAACACAAAGAACTGTAATTTTATTTTTTTAATACATGTACACATAGACAATTATTTGTCCATTTTTAAATACAACAAGGTCCTGACCTCATTCCATAAGCAAGTTATGTTAGTTTAGATTTATTTAGAAACTGGGTCCAAAATCTTCACTTACTTAAAAAAATACAGGAAACGTGAGTGATTGTCATCCCAGAATCTTAGTTTACTGTGGTGTCTGGTTTCAGTCAGTAGCCAGGAATGAGATAAATACATTTACCTCATGTAGACAATTGTATCAGGTGTTTTTTGTTAGCAGACTGACATAGAATGAAGGTTCAATAGAGGAAACACTTCATAGTGAAACATCAGAATTAGCAATGGGATGAGAGGACAAGATAGAGCCTTTGTTAAGGCAAGCAGTCATTAAATAGACAGCCAATTAGGATGGAAGGCATCCAGTCTAATGAAGAGGCATTCACAGTTCTGGGAAATGAAACAACACTTGTTTAAATTCTTCTAAATGGCCAGAGTATCTATTGCATTAAAAGTAAGACAAAATTTGTTGAGTAAGATCAAATCTCTCTGGACCTCTTCAGGAAGATTTCAAATGTTACCAAAAAATTGGCTGTAAAAGCTAACATGCTACATCAAAAGAGGGATTTTCCAGTGATGTAACATGAACACAGGATATCTTGGACCACAGAAGTCTTGACATCTGGGGTAGTATGGTAAAACAGATAGAAATAATATTAATAGTATGTGAGCGCTTTCCTTTTGCTTCCTCACCTAGGTCTAATATAAACCTTTGTTACGAATAAATACTTCAATTTATTTTTATCTTAATCTAGGTGAAATTAATAACAAATTCAAGACTACTGCCTAGTGAGACATTCCCCTTTGAATGGTGTAACAAATCCAGAAAGCAAGGCACTGAGTGCTGAAAAGTGCAGCAGCTCCCTGCTGTACTTCCAGAGTATGCAGAGGATTATAAAGTCAGTTCACAGTGGGCCAACCCCCACTGCACAGCAGTGGTTGGCAGCCACCATGGCCAGGTCATGGGGGGCACAAGCATCTGCTGCTGATGGTAACCAGAACACTCTGTGCCACATAGCAAGATAACGGGAAGCATACTGGAACTCACGGAAACCACAGGAAGTTTGCAGTTTCCAGTTAACTGAGCTGTGAATTAGGATTCAACTACTAGCTAACCTTGGAGACTTCCTCTTACGGATGAATAGTAAGGAAAAACATTCTGTTTGTGGTGATGGTGTGCATGAGGTGGAAAAGACAGTTGTATTTTAACATTACTATTTGCATAATGATGTGCAGAGGAAGATCACACAGAACTATGACAATCCTGATATATATTTTTTAACATTTTGATTCAGTATTACATCTTGATTAAATTACATTGAACCACAGCATAGAAGAAAAAGTAAAAGCATCTATAATAAGGTTAGCTTTTCACTTTCGACACACTAGACCAATTTTGTTCTCAAATCGACTGTATGAAACCACATAACTTAATTTACTTCTGCTGGAAGTGTAAGTGTATTAGCATTGGTAGAGATGTTCTCATTCAAAACTGCTATAACTGGTATTGCTTTGATTTTAAAGAAATTACAGTTAGTACTTTTCTCCCTTTTGACTATCTTCTTCAAGTAAAAGATGCTTTTGCCTGTAGAGAGAGATTTTATAAAATGCAAAGGCCTACCAAAAAGAAAGTAAATAATGAACTGTACTCATTAGGGATGTTTGTATCAGCATGGGATAGTGGGTGAGGAAGCCTGCTTAAAATGGCTACCACTGTTACATGCTTCCGTCATGTCTGCATTAGAAGCTGGTCTGTTACAGAAAATCATGGATTATCATGCCAACAGCAAACAGCTTTCAGCAGAGTTACAGGTTCCATTCCAGACAACCTTTTAAAAATATTATTTTTGGCAAGGAAGACCTGCCTGACCCTGTGAAATCCAGAGTTTTCTGTACCATGTTTTCCTTCAAAACTGGATTCACAACAATTCATAATATTTCACAGGGAGTAAAATTATATCTATTATTAGATATCCTGGATTAAGGCACTGTAGAAATACGAAGTAGTATTTTTGAACAATTCGATTAAGGGGAAAAAAAATTCTGGTAAACCCAGTCATTTGGGAGTTTGCTTAGATTTGAGAATCTGAGGCTTAAAACTTGGAAGGAGTTTGGAAATGTTAGCAAGTGGTCGTGTATCTGTAACATATAGTGTCATACAAACTGGAAATCTAAAGGTGGATGTTTCAGAGGAAAGCACGCATAATCACAGCAGTGTGTGAAAGATGTGGCATGAATTCCTGTTCAGGAAAAAGAATACCAGAATTACTCTTACGAAGAGTAAGATAAATTAGGAGGATCACTCACCAGGCATGACTGGCCAATCATGGCAAGAAATTATTAGCAAGATATTATTTTCTGGGCAAAAAATGAGGGTAAAGCCCCAAGCTTTTATGTGAGTAACCTGAGAGTAAAACAGGCACTTAAAGCAGAACAGTGAACCTTTATGTGTCACCCTGCTCTCTTGCTGCTGCAGAGTTCCACTTACAACCTGTTATTATTTATTTTGTTGAGAACTCAATAGAATGTCCCAAAGTGGATTTAAAACTTACTGTTTTATCTAAAAAANNAAAAAAAAAAAAAAAAAAAAAGACTATTAGAAAGATGCAAGAAAAAAAGATAAGCTCCTAAGCTCCATCTCTGTAAATTCTGTTTTACCACCTAATGTAAGAAAGAATACAGAAAGACAAAGTAGGCAATATAATAATTATTAGAAATGACAGTTGAGCAAAACAGTTACCCCATCATGATCAAGTATAGCTGTGGCAGCACATAAAGTTGAGTTAAGGAGAAACAGAAGTGATGTTTTATATAAGTGGCTTATGGATGGGAAACTATTCTGAGTCATATGAATGTCCAAAGAAATGTAAGGGAAAATTGGAATGACAAGTTGACAAGCAACATAACTGACAGCTAGGAGGGGAATACTGATGGCTTCATAACAGATGAATATGAAGGTTGATCTCAGATGGTATAATTACATCAGAGCTATCTTTAAACTAGTGATCTTAAGTTGGGAAATAGAAACAGCTTGTAGGAGAAAAAGTAGAAAATAGCTGGCCCTGAGAGTTTTCACAGTAAGAACAGACAGAAAAGTCTAAATTTAGCAGCGGTGGCTTTCCTCTGTCTGCTTTGGAGTGTGGAAAGAAACATCAGAACTAGAAGACAGGGTATAAATGCTGACAAAATTACCAGTTCAATAACTTTTGCAGACTACAATTATGATAGAATATCAAATGCATTATTATAGCCGTTGCTTACAGAATGGTTGTATATGCTTTTTTATAAACTAAGGAAGCCTTTAATGCCTTTACTGTTGGATGGTAACACAAATCTTTCACTACCTTATAAAAATATTTCACAGCACCACCAGTTACCATTGTATTTAGAGACCTGGACAGTGGGGGCAGGCAGGGTTTGGTGAACTGTGTTTGAAGAAGGACTTCTGCCTTCTAGATTCCATAGCCTCTCAGTGACCTCACAGATGAGCCAACTCCCATTTTCTTCAGCAGTTTGCTCATGAAGGGGGAGAGCAGTGCTGAGGGAAGGAGCATGTGCTGCAGCCTTTCCTCTTCAGCCTCTCACCACGGATGGAGCTGCAGGATGGCAGTCCTCCCGCTCTGTGGGGACAGAGGCAGAGGCACAGCCGTGGCGGGCCACAGAAGGCAGGGCTGTGTCACAGCACACATGGTACTGTTTGATGGCAGATACACATCATGATGCCATCCATTCCGAATGCGACTTAATTTCATTTACCACAGATATATCTTTAGATTATTTTTCCCTTCATTTGGAGTTTTTCTTTCTCACATATTTGAAGTGAGCATACAACTTGATGTGATCTGATCTGCTTAAAGGATTGGAAAATTTCAAGTGGTTTGTTCCTGGAGCTGACTCAAGGCTTCTCCATGTACAGGAAAATTTGAATTTTGCAGCAGTACTAGAGTCTATACAAAAGAACATGAAGGTTGTAGAAGGTGGATGTACACAAAGAAGAGCATTGAGGAAAGAGGAGAGGGAGGTGCAGGGAGATCCATTTTCAAGACCATTCAGTGAGGTTTGGGATGACCAGGAGTAGAATTAAGACGCCTACTTCATCAGTCACTGGATCCCAGACCTCCAGTCTCTAGTTTCAGAAGATTGTTCCTCTCCTTGCCCACACTCCTTACCTCTCAAGCAGGAAACGTCTGAAAATTTACACCTCCCCCACTGCTGCCAGGGCTCGGCTGCTCTGGCAAAGGAAGGGGCAGAAATAGGACTGAGTCCGAAGGTCAGGTTTGCTACTGTCACTGATGCATACTCACTCTTAGAGTGAGTATAAAACAGGCACACACACAATGTAACACATATATCTTTACAGTATAAAAGTATCAATTACTTAGGCTGAGAGAATTTGCTGTCAGAAGGTAGAGATCAGTTGCTCACATGATACGAACAGCTCAAAATGCATGGTCTTCCTATCCACAGGAGAAAGGCCTTGGCAGAGGAAAGAGCAGAATTTGGCTGCTCTTTACTAGGGCCCTTGTGCCACCCTGAACATCTGCATCCATAGGCAACCTGTCTACATTGCCTATACCTGCAGCTGGCCCTGCCGTTGTCTGTTCAAATAAAATAAAAACTCTAAAATTAAAATGGAAACCTCAGCAATAAATGTCTTTAAGATTTTCCTTTTCATTTGGAAAAAGAAGAATAAATATTTATATTAGGGCATAAAATCTGAAGGTTTGTCTGGTACCAATCCAAATTTATAGTGCAGCAGAGCTGGTGCAATGCAGTTTGAAGAACGAGAACAACATGGTGAAGTATTTACTATGAAAGTAACTTGCTTATTACTCATTACGTGATCAATACTTTTGTTGTTGGTAAGTGTAACAAACATGCTTCATTAAAATGCTATTTAGCTATAATAGGCTAAAGAGCTTTTGAAATTAGTGTTTTAGGAAAACCGCATATTCCCCAAACACAATAGAATTACGCATTCTAAAAAAAAATTGCTTAAGCAACTGTACAGGAACATTAATGTATCTTTGCATCTACAAGCAGAGCAGCTTAACAAACTCAGGGTCCATCCCAAAACTAGCCTTATACTTCTGTCTTCCAGCAAAACAAATATCCTTGGAGCCATTTTCATGTATTTCAATGTAGGTGTATAAGAAATAAGGGCCTATTACGTGCTCTGGGGGTAACAGGGATCTTAGCTAGGGCAAGTGGCTGAAGCAGCTTCAGACTTCAAGGAATATTTCTGAAAGGGCATAGCCAAGATTTTCAAACTGTTAGGTGATATTTCAGTCTCTTCTTATGGAGAATAGACCCTGTCTTTCTATCTCAGATTTCAAATTAAATTTCCACAAGGTGTATGGGCAGACTATGTTATAGATTTGGAATCACCTATTTAGGGATGTCACATGCTATATATATATGCTATATATAGTTTATATGTCATATGCTATATATAGTTTATATATAATCATTGTGAGGTGTAACAAGACAGAGTAAATTTAACTAAGGAACAGTCTGGGGACATAGTCCAGATAATATATATCAGAAAATATTAAATGGGCAGTGCTAGAGTAATTTTCTACTTTGACCACCATTAGGAGAAGCTGTCTAGGGAGGTTTCAAACTCCAGTAGAGAGAACGCCAAAAAGCACCCTAGCGATGTGCTAAGCACTCCTCCTCCCTCTGACATTTCTAAAAGGAAATGTGATTAATTTATTCTGACAATAATTATAGTTCATTGTTTCCAAAGCATTTGAAACATCTGGATTAAGAACATGTAATGAAATCCCAGACAAGATTCCAGGGGAAACATAGTTGAATTTCTGGAAGACACATGACTACAAAAGCTAATTTCCCATTCACTGGAAATTTTGAAAATGTTTTGTTGTGCTCACTTAAGGCTTCTCCTCTGCCCATGAAATTCTTGCTAACAAAAATGCTGCCTTACTGTCAGATATGAGGATGCACTTTCTTTAAAGAGAAAATGTACTGTAACTTCATACTAACCACCACCCACTTTGTTCATCTTATGTCTCAAATCAGCAATGCTGTTAGATCAGAATCATAAGGAGAAATTCCCAACAGGAGCTGCTAATGAGGGCAGATTACTCAAGGGAATCATTAGATGCAGCAAAGAATTTACATAATTTTAAATTGTTATTGGGTAAACTGTATGGTCATAGTTTATGTTAACATATTTTCAATTAAATTATTTCTAAATCTTGAAATTTCAAGATCTGTTACAAGAGAAGAATCAAGTCTGCATGTTGTTAAATCTCTTTTCTACAGACTTGTACAAATTGGCATGGTTAGTTGGCCTTACAGGAATAAGAGAAGTTTGTGTTGTGATAGATGTCTAAACTGAAAACTCAAGGCACATGCCAAAGCAAACAGCCCAAAGCTGAGAGAGCATCCACCATACGAACATGCTGAAAAGAGCACTTGAGTATTTTAAGAAGTGTTCACATCGTGCCTTAGGATTAATGGCACTTTGAACATTCCCATGCAGCTCTATTGTGGAGGCTTATTAGCAACTGCTCTACAGGGGATGTTCCATTCAACCAAGGTCAGGTAAGTGACACTAATTGCCAGCAACTGCTTTCTGCTCAAGGTAACCCATTGCTATGCTGGGGAGCAAACAATGTATGCCTAAAAGACATGATTCCTACCCACGCAGCTTATTCAGTATTTCCCCTACCATTATGCTTTTGAACATGCTGAAATACAATTATTTCAGATGTGTGTATCTTTGCTGAGGGGCTTATGTCCCATCCCTAAGTGCTGAGCATCTCTTTTGAGCCCCTGCCCTTCAGATATCTGAAATACAAAGAAAATACACAGTACGTTGAACTGCTCTGTGGGAGGACAGCAGGAGCAGATGATATTTATATACACAAGTATTGTGCACTAAGTATAACCACAAAAATGGAACACTGAACAGTGCACAGAGACTACTTAGCCACCATCTGCTGACTTACACAGATTAGTGAAAGCAAAAATGTTATTTCCATTTTCTCCGAATAATGCTATATCTGATATTGAAAGAATTAAACTTCCAAGAGTTAATCATGCAGTTATCTACATGAACATTAAAAGTATCTGCCTTACTTTTTATAGAAATATTTTTACATTATCAAGAAATATCTAATTCAGCACTTGGTAATTCTATCTAATTTAATTTTTATCACATTGAGTTAGAATGGTATATGTAAAGGTATACATATATGAAATTTCCATCAGAAAAACAATTGTGTAAAATGCTGTGCATATAAGTCTCCAGTTAGAGTAACCAGAGGGCTATAACCTGCAGAATAGATTTCATTAGTCTGATTAATTATCAAGCCTATTAATGACTCACTCCTCTGTGTGAACAAAGCACCCCCAACTTCTTCCTCTCTCAGGAAAGTGGGAAGTAAAAAAGAGAAGGGAAAATTTTAATGTCACCCTGAAAAGCATATATATTTATGTTTTAGAAACATAATCCTTGCATTGTTTCATTGGAACCTCCTGTGCAAAGATATTCAGGATTTATTCCACTTGCTGTGACAGAATTGTGTAAATTCAATAGTAGTATTGCACACTATTGATGCATATTTGACAGCAGAACTAGCTGTAATGACTGATGCAGTTACCTCCTTCAGTTGTCTGCCTCATCCTGCTTTCCGAGGTTGCTGAAACTCTGGAAGTTAGGTGAGAGTTATCCTTACCACTTTTTCTGAGACAAAGAAATACTGTCATCACACGATTTTTGATGTTCCCCAGAGAAAACCCTAGGACAAAGACCGTGCATGTGGCAGTTTCATGGGAAATCTGGACTGTTCTGATTATGATATAAATGTTAATGTAACAACTTCTTAGGGAATGCAGATATGGGCTTACAGCAGTGGTATCTCCTAATCCCCTCCCCACAATATCATTTTCAGGAATTGAGTCACCAGATTCAATTAAATGTTCTTTCTTAAGTGAGGAAAACAAAACGAAAAACTGAGGTGGTCTTTCTTGAGCACAAAACAAACAAAAACTCAAACATCTTTGGTTTTGCTCTTCACCTTACCCTTCCTGCTCAGTGGTTCAGAGTGGGCTGGTATGAAGAAAACAGCCATCTTGGACAATGAAAATTAATTTCAAGCGAATAGAGCTTCCAAAATCAGTGTAAGAGAATGGGAGCTAGAAGCTACCTGAGATGCTGAAGTGACCCTGTAGGATATTTCTTGATGATACAATTTTAATAACATACTTTGTTTCTTTATATCTTTCTAATGTTGTTTCCTTACTGCAAATCTGTGTTAGAAAGTCTGCCACTGAAGAACTTGCAGAGGTCTGCTTGAGGAGCGGTACCAGAAGGTTTTTAAAAGGAAAATAGTGTCTTTTAGTGATCTCTCTTGGCACACAATGAGAGAGTAGGAGAAAAAAAGAAAAAAAAAAGTATAAAATTCAAAAGATCCAGAGGGTTTCATACACCCATTTCGATACTGGACACGTTCTGCACAAGGGCACTTTTCTCCCTGGGTTGTTAATTCCAGTAAGTGGTCATGTCATGACTTGAACTGCTGGAACTGTTCCATGGGCTAAAATAAGATGTTAAAGACCTTGACAACATTCCAGTTGGAAAACGTGTATTATAGATCCTTCTTTCAGTACATTACATTCAGTTTTCTTTTCTTTGAGAAAACAAACAAATTGGCTTAGCAGTTACAGCCAATTTATATGCCACAAGGGTATAAATTAGAGGTTTGAAATGTCTGGACCAAAGGCAACATAGCATACATTCAAAAGCTCTATTAAACTTGCTATGCAAAACAGATTTTTAAGACTCCTTACTTTAGTAGATTAGTTTCAAAGACATTTTTATAAGAGACATTATCAAATCAAGAAAGGAAAGATAAATTTTACATGCACTACTAATTTGTTTTTGTTAGGAAATCATACTGCCTGAAAAATTAACAATTTCTTCATGGCTCTTTGCCACCTACAGGCAAAATCTATTTTCCTCCTTGCTTTTTGATTTACTTTGAAGGCAAAAAAGAGAGGTGCATTGATTATCGCAGTCCTGCCTTGCCAAGTAAGTGTAGAGATGCAAATTCAGATATAATGTTCCATGGCCCTTACAAGATCCAGTGCCTTTCCACAGTGACACAAGTGTGAACACCTTGTTCTCTCTAACATACCGAAGGACATCTCGGCAGACAAAACGAGCCGCACACTCATGGAACTCTGCCATCAAAACAGTGACTCAGAGAATGTGGCTCCTACAGGGCTGCTCATTATCTCAACAGGACAAGCTTCTACGGGAAATTGTATGAAATTCAATATATTAATGTCAACTTAAAACCAGGCAAAGATATCACAAATCTTGCACAGACCTACCTCTGCTATCACTGGAAAGACAGCAGTAATTACTGTAATATATGTTAAAGCCTTACCACCACGTGGTAAATTTAAGTATCTATTAAGTTGGTAACAATAAGGTATTTTAAATCAGTATTACAGCACATAGTACAAGAAAATCCTTTCCTGTTATTGGCACTTCAGATTGTCTAACACAGAAGCATGAATTACAAACACGGATTACAATCTGAAGACTCTTATTTTGAACTATTGGGGCCAAAAAAAAAAAACAAAACCAATTTGGATTTTGTTACACCCATGAAAATAGTCATAATTGCTTTGTTCTGATGCTGGGAAACCAAAAGGAAAAACGGAACATAGAACTGAGAATACAAATTTATAATAGAAACATTTACTGTTACTCCTCAGGAGAAAGTCTTCTTCTGCTAAAAGAGTGTTTTCTTACCAGAACTTCTTCTAGCAAATAACAGTGGTCTGGTGCATCACAATCTTTCTAGCTGTAGTTCAGAAAATTCCCTCAATTTTGTAATTTGGAAGATAAGCTTGAATATAGATGAAGATACATACAATCAAGGATAGAAACCACTAAAATACAGAATCTGTGCTACAGACGAGCTACAAGATCATGATATTATGATTTCAAAATTGTAAGATAACTTGAATGAAAGACTCACTGGCCAGCATAAAGATGTTTCAGAACTTCTTCTTAACCATTATGCCATCATGTAAAGTAATGCTTTGAAATAGTAACTGTGAGATTAGAAACGGTCTAAGCATGGAACAGCCCTATTCAGTCTGTGAGGCAATTTTAAAGTCTAATAAACCCATGGTCTTCAAACAAACTTTCAACATGAAAACTCTATGTCAGCTCTAGGCAGTCACTATAAATGCCATTTCTAGCAAAAAATGACCTTCTGACCAGGACCATGGAATGACACCAAGCCACACTCACTGAATTAGAGTTCCTCACTTGCAAATGATGATTTCAGTAAATGTCACTGTAGCTAGGGGTGAAAAGGAAAGCGAGACATCAAGTCAAGTAATGTATACAAACCATCCCCAGCAAGCAAGATCCTCTCTACAAGTGAGAAAAATAATAACTCAGAGTCATCTTTCTCTTGGCAACGGGCTCTTTTCTTCTTCCCGTAGCTGTACCCAACACCCCCTGCATTGACTCAAAGACATTAGGCTTCATGGCTGACTGCACACCCCAGCTTAGGTTGCTGGAAGGGTTATTTCACAAAGCCACAGCAGAGCCTAAAGTTGTTTTATCCCTCAGACGTCCTGGCTGGCTGCCTTTTCTGCCAGCTGGTGTGTCCATTCACTCGTGACAACACTTCTGCCAGTTACCNATTGTATGCCACAATACAATTTTGGGCAGGGGAAGGAAAGCAATAATATAGTTGAGGAAAGGCATTTGCACCAACACTCCCTTTCAGTAATGGGAATTTTAGCACTCACTTGAGCAAGGAATACAGCTTCCAAAAATCTGAAATACAAAGACTGCACTGTAAATGCACACAATAAATGAAACCTGTTTTATCCTGACCACTGGACCTTTCCATTCAGCTTCTCCTACTCCCTACCAGATGCCAGAAGAGTGGCCAGTCCTTCTGGGTTTCAAGTCCTCTCCAGCTCACTAGGGAAGAGAGAATCCTCTTCTCCTTTAGGCCTTGGGCTATAAGACTTAAATCAGGAATTACATGTTCTCCTTTCACATCGTGGCAAGATTAAGCACATTATAGCTATCTTCCTTAGCAGTTAAAATTGATGAGGAGTATATCTGTGAATAAAACCACCTCAGGGAAAAATTTGTTCTTCCTCTCCCAATATCTAAAATGGTTCTCAGAAAAGCAGCACAAATCAGACCATTTCCAATAAATGGTACTTAAGTAGTTCCAGTGAATGACCCATAAAAGTACACATGGAGGAACAAACATTTAGTCTGTTCCAGACTGGTACTCGAATAATTGTTCAGCCAAGGTCACTGGACAAAAAACATTTAAAATTAACTCAATTGGTCTTCATGGGCACCAAAGTCAATTTTGAAATCAGAACTGCTATGGATACCAGCTACCTTGGGGTGGCTGTTTTGTCAGCACAGCAGTGGGCTTCTCAAGTTATCAGAGATTTCAACAAAAAAACATTGCTTGTTTGTGTTTATACTAAGAGAAAACACTACAATATACCAGACTGTCCAGCAACTATGTTATCCTGCTTTGCGTTTGTCTCACACGGTCTCAAAGGCTTGAGACTTTATGTAGTAGTTCATCGGGGTTTGGCTACACAGCTAATACAGGATGGGAGTATACTATTGGCAACAGAATAAAGTTTTCTGATGAGTGTGCTTGGTTTATGTTGTATATACAGTTCTCCTTCACAGACCATTAGAAATGTAGTCTTGGGCCTATCCTGGGCTCAGATCCTAAAAACCAGGGAACTAATGCTGCATTTTCAGCAGATTTGCAGTAAAAAACCAACCCAAAACTGGACAACAGCAATTTCTTCAGAAATCCCTGGTTTACAAGTTATTGCTTTTCTAAGCCAGCTCTAAATCACAATTAATAAATATTTTCAGCTTTCCATGAGATGTCTCTGGGCACTGATCTGCATTAGAGATTCTCAACGTAGCTGCTACCACGAAACTCCCTTTCCTAACAACACAACTACGTTGCTGTCCCCGTATGAACTACCCAAATATCCCCAAATATCACAAGCACAAATGACAAGCACAAGCTTCTCATGTCATAAATGCTATAAATGCAGATCAGTCAGCAAGCTTATATACAGGGAAAAAGCCTACCAAAGACTTACCAGTGAGGAAAGTGTCTGTNAAAAAAAAAAACAAAACCAATTTGGATTTTGTTACACCCATGAAAATAGTCATAATTGCTTTGTTCTGATGCTGGGAAACCAAAAGGAAAAACGGAACATAGAACTGAGAATACAAATTTATAATAGAAACATTTACTGTTACTCCTCAGGAGAAAGTCTTCTTCTGCTAAAAGAGTGTTTTCTTACCAGAACTTCTTCTAGCAAATAACAGTGGTCTGGTGCATCACAATCTTTCTAGCTGTAGTTCAGAAAATTCCCTCAATTTTGTAATTTGGAAGATAAGCTTGAATATAGATGAAGATACATACAATCAAGGATAGAAACCACTAAAATACAGAATCTGTGCTACAGACGAGCTACAAGATCATGATATTATGATTTCAAAATTGTAAGATAACTTGAATGAAAGACTCACTGGCCAGCATAAAGATGTTTCAGAACTTCTTCTTAACCATTATGCCATCATGTAAAGTAATGCTTTGAAATAGTAACTGTGAGATTAGAAACGGTCTAAGCATGGAACAGCCCTATTCAGTCTGTGAGGCAATTTTAAAGTCTAATAAACCCATGGTCTTCAAACAAACTTTCAACATGAAAACTCTATGTCAGCTCTAGGCAGTCACTATAAATGCCATTTCTAGCAAAAAATGACCTTCTGACCAGGACCATGGAATGACACCAAGACACACTCACTGAATTAGAGTTCCTCACTTGCAAATGATGATTTCAGTAAATGTCACTGTAGCTAGGGGTGAAAAGGAAAGCGAGACATCAAGTCAAGTAATGTATACAAACCATCCCCAGCAAGCAAGATCCTCTCTACAAGTGAGAAAAATAATAACTCAGAGTCATCTTTCTCTTGGCAACGGGCTCTTTTCTTCTTCCCGTAGCTGTACTCAACACCCCCTGCATTGACTCAAAGACATTAGGCTTCATGGCTGACTGCACACCCCAGCTTAGGTTGCTGGAAGGGTTATTTCACAAAGCCACAGCAGAGCCTAAAGTTGTTTTATCCCTCAGACGTCCTGGCTGGCTGCCTTTTCTGCCAGCTGGTGTGTCCATTCACTCGTGACAACACTTCTGCCAGTTACCCTTTTCCTTTCATACTCCACAATTATTTCAGCTTCACCATGGGAGTCCAGTGCCATACAGACTGGCACAAATCTGTAGATTATGAAATGGACTTCCTTAGTATTTCTTATTATTTCCTTTCATCCTTGGCCATGAATTTCTTCTACACAGAACTCCAGGCAACAGTTTGGGCAATTGTATAGTCCGGTCACAGCTGTATTGTCCTCCTCTTCCCTAATCCGATCACCCTTACTACAGACTTGGTTTTTATCAGGTATTGGACACTAGGATCCCACTGTTGTGGATTTCTGACTGATATGAAAGACTTCCTTAGCTGAAAGCAAACCTGTTTGAGGCCCTTGCACTTCTGCTTTTGTTGCTGCTACAAGGATTTGCATTTTGCTACATACATTTTGAAGGGTTTGCTATGGGGTTTTGGGGTGTTTTCTCCCCCCACCTCGCCCCG
>VYXC01007341.1:409933-473045 GCA_013397175.1 Platysteira castanea | reverse complement strand
AATGGTACTTAAGTAGTTCCAGTGAATGACCCATAAAAGTACACATGGAGGAACAAACATTTAGTCTGTTCCAGACTGGTACTCGAATAATTGTTCAGCCAAGGTCACTGGACAAAAAACATTTAAAATTAACTCAATTGGTCTTCATGGGCACCAAAGTCAATTTTGAAATCAGAACTGCTATGGATACCAGCTACCTTGGGGTGGCTGTTTTGTCAGCACAGCAGTGGGCTTCTCAAGTTATCAGAGATTTCAACAAAAAAACATTGCTTGTTTGTGTTTATACTAAGAGAAAACACTACAATATACCAGACTGTCCAGCAACTATGTTATCCTGCTTTGCGTTTGTCTCACACGGTCTCAAAGGCTTGAGACTTTATGTAGTAGTTCATCGGGGTTTGGCTACACAGCTAATACAGGATGGGAGTATACTATTGGCAACAGAATAAAGTTTTCTGATGAGTGTGCTTGGTTTATGTTGTATATACAGTTCTCCTTCACAGACCATTAGAAATGTAGTCTTGGGCCTATCCTGGGCTCAGATCCTAAAAACCAGGGAACTAGTGCTGCATTTTCAGCAGATTTGCAGTAAAAAACCAACCCAAAACTGGACAACAGCAATTTCTTCAGAAATCCCTGGTTTACAAGTTATTGCTTTTCTAAGCCAGCTCTAAATCACAATTAATAAATATTTTCAGCTTTCCATGAGATGTCTCTGGGCACTGATCTGCATTAGAGATTCTCAACGTAGCTGCTACCACGAAACTCCCTTTCCTAACAACACAACTACGTTGCTGTCCCCGTATGAACTACCCAAATATCCCCAAATATCACAAGCACAAATGACAAGCACAAGCTTCTCATGTCATAAATGCTATAAATGCAGATCAGTCAGCAAGCTTATATACAGGGAAAAAGCCTACCAAAGACTTACCAGTGAGGAAAGTGTCTGTTTTAATTTCTTTATTAATACATTTATTTGTCAGACAGTTTCTATGTATCTATTTATTTTCTTACCCCAGCTTGTGCAAGGTAAGTTTTCTGAGGTCAAGAATAACTTTATTCATTGAAACATGAAATATAAGAAACCTATTTCAAATGAAAACCAATCATTACCTTGAGGATGGGCACTTGGACACTTTTCTGTACTCCTAAATCATAAATATAGTTCACAAATGTTGTCTTATTTGCTTGTTTTATAACTGATCACACATAGAACACTGATTAACTAGAGAGCACCTGCAGAACTAGACATGACTTGTGCTTCAGTCTTGCAGGCAGAAAAATCCAAGAAAGCCATTCCCTATATTGATTTCAAAGCTTGAAAAAGTAGAGTTCAAGAAAATCTTGTGCAACATTTCCCTGAGTTACTTGGAAAAACTTGTTATGAACTTACTGATCCATACTGTTCCATCAGCTGTGCTTCGGAGGCATCACACAGTCCCATGGTGTCTAGGACACCAGCAGTTCTTCCAGGACTTGGGGGCGCATGTGAGCCAGTGGACTTGGAGCACTATATAGCAGAAAGGAAATGCAGCAGCATTCAATGACAGGTATTTGGATGTCAGAATCAAAAGTCTGTTTCAAAAACCGTTGTTGTTGTTTTTGTGCTTAAACATCAGGCGAGGCCCACAGGGGACAGAGGGGCTGTGCATGGGGCTGCCACAACAGCACCTGGGATACCACAGCGATGGCACAGCCACACTCAGCATTGTGATGTTCGTTATCACTGGGGCTGTAGATCATAGAATCATGATCTGGAAGGGATGTTAAAGATCCTCTGCATTAGGCAGGGATACATTCCACTAGACCAGGTTGCTCAAAGCTCCATCCAGTCTGGCTGTGATCACTTCCAGGGATGGGGCATCCACAACTTCTCTGGGCAACCTATTCCAGTATCTCACCGCCCTCTGGGCAAAGAACTTCCTCCTAACACCTAATTTAAATCCACTCTCAGTTTAAGGCCATTCACCCTTGTCCTATCACTACATGCCCCTGTAAAAAGTGTCTCTCCATCTTTCTTGTAGGCTCCCTTCAGGTACTGGAAGGTCATAATTAGGTCACCCCTGAGCCTTCTCTTTTTCAGGCTGAACAATCCCAGTTCTCTCAGTCTTTCCTCAAAGAGAGGTCCTGCATCCATCTGATTAACTTGGTGGCCTCCTCTGGACTCGCTCCAACAGGTCAATGTACTTCCTGTGGTGGGGACTCCAGAGCTGGATGCAGCACTCCAGGTGGGGTCTCACCAGAGTAGAGTAAAGGGGCAGAATCCCAGGATATGGTTGGCTTTCTGGGCTGCAGGTTCACACTGCCGACTCATGCCCAGCCTCTCACCCACCAGCACATCTAAGTGCTTCTTGGCAGGGCTGCTCTCCATCTGTCCAGACCCCAGTCTATACTGATACTGGGGTTTGACCTGCTCACTGGGTCTTGTTAAACCTCATGAGGTTTCCATGAGTCCACCTCTCGAGCTTGTCCAGGTCCATGCCATCCCTCTGGATGGCATCATGTCCTTCAGCTGTCAGTCACATCACAGCTGACACGCCCAGGCCCTGCCCGTGTGTACGTGCTTGATGTCGGACATACTGAGGGGCCCAGGGCAGCGGGAGCCGGTGGTAGCAGAGCAGGGAAGCCGAGGGTAGAGGCTGTGGCGCAGTGCAGGGCGGAGGCCCCTCGGGCGTGGGAGAGAGCAGATACAAACGTTTCCAGGGAAACCTCTCAGTCCGTGAGGGGCCGTGTTGAGGGTGGGGAAGAGCCTGCGGCAGGGAAAGTGTGTGCCAGGAGTTAAGGCTCAGTACAGGAACCGGAGGGAGAGGAGGCGGCGGCGGTGCCGAGGGCAGCACTGTCACCGGGATGTGGGGAGGCACTGTAATCTCTCACAAAATGGGGAAGATTGGAAGAGATCATCTGATCCAGCCTGCCTCCTCAAGCAGGGTCATCCTAGAACACGTTGCACAGAATTGCGTCCAAACGGTTCTTGAATATCTCCAGTGAGGGAAACTCCACAACCTCTCTGGGCAACCTGTTCCAGTGCGCAGGCACCCGCACAATAAAGTTCTTCCTCATATCCAGGTGGAACTTCCCATGCATCAGTTTTTGCCTGTGGCCTCTTGTCCTACTTCTTGGTATCACCGAGAAGAGCCTGGATTCATCCTCTTGGCACTCTCCCTTCAGACACTTAGACACACTGATGGTACATAGTTCCCCTCTGTGGCACTAATTCACACATTTTTAAGGCGCCGGGCATTACCCAGCGACCTATGCTGAGCCACGAGGCGTCGCCCGCCTGCTGGGGGGCCACAGGCGCTGTCCCCAGCAGCCCGCGCAGCGCAGCCCTCGCTGACCTCGCCCGACCCTTGGCTTTGCCCGCAGTTTGCCGAGCCTCCCCTTAAGGGACTTTCTGTCCCAGTGAGGAAATCGCTGAGGGATACGGAGTTTCTGCTTTCGGGACGGCGAGCCCCGCCGTGATTTGTCTGTCTGACACGTCCGTGTCTCTCTCTGCACTTCTGCTTTTCGGGACCAGCGGCTGCCGGCGGGGCAGCGCGGGAGGTCCGACGCTGAGCCGAGCTGGGGTCTCGCCGGCGGCTGGAAAAGCTCATGCACCCTTCCAGAAGCCCTCATGCTCCCTTCGGGAGCTATGACCGCTCAGTGACATCGGGACAGCGATGCAGCACTACAGGCTGGGGGCAGAGTGGCTGAAAAGTCGCCCAGTGGAAAAGGAGCAGTGGTCAATACCAGCTGAACGTGAGCCAGCAGAGTGTGGAGGCGGCCAAGAAGGCCAGTGGCATCCTGGCTTGTATCAGCAGTAGTGTGGCCAGCAGAACCAGGGCAGTGATAGTCCCCCTGCACATACTTTAGTGAAGCTGCACCTCGAATATTGAATTCAATTCTGGGCCCCTCTGTTCAGGAGGAACACTGAGGTGCTGGAACGTCTCCAAAGCAAGGCAATGAAACTGGTGAAGGGTCTGGAGTACATGTCCTGTGAGGGTTGGCTGAGGGAGCTGAGAGTGTTTAGCGTGGAGAAGAGGCGGCTCAGGAGAGACCTTTTCGCTCTCTACAACTGCCTGAAAGGAGGGTGTGCCAGGTGGGGGTCGGTGTCTTCACCCAGGCAACCAGCGACAGAATGAGAGGACATAACTTCATGCTGTGCCAGGCAAGGTTCAGGTTGGACATTAGGAAGAAATTCTTCACAGAAAGGGTGATTAAATACTGGGACGGACTGCTCAGGGAGGCGATGGAGTCACCGTCCCTGGAGGTGTTTAAAGAAGGACTGGATGTGGCACTCAGTGGCATGGTCTAGTTGACGTCGTGATGCTCGGCCACAGGTTGGACTCGATGATCTCGGAGATCTTCTCCAGCAGGACTGAGTCCGCGATTTTTGTGACAACAAGCGCTCTGTGGCCATTTGGCGACCGAAACCCACGGCCCTGCCGAGCCCCGCGATACCTGAGTGCGGCCCCGCCCCCCGCCGGGCCAGTGACGTCACCCCAGGTGCTTCCCGCCTCCTCCTCCTGGGGAGGCGTGATCTCGGCGGCCCTCGGTGGGCGGGGCCACGGCCACGCATGCGCCCGGCGCCGGCTGCGGGACACCCGGTCGTGAGCGTATGTGCGCGCCCGCCGCTCCCGTGAGGCGGGGGGCTGCGCGCGAGCGGTCGCGAGCTTGCCGCTTGGCCTCCTGCGGACAGGCTCGCGCGCCCTGGCGGCCGCTGCGGCCGCCGCCATCATGTCCGCCGCCATCGAGCAGGAGTTCCAGGAGATCGACGCCACGAACGACTGGCAGGCGCGTTATCTGGTGAGCCGAGCGGCGTGGTCGGCTCCAGCCGGAGGGCAACAGGGAGGGAGGGAGGAGCGGCGGGGGGAGAGAGACCCGCGGGCCGGCAGCGCTCCTGCCCGGTGTGCGGCACCACCGCCGCCTCAGCAGCGAGGAGAGCGGAAGTCGCTGGGCCAACGCGACTCTCGCCCTCAGGTGCACGCAGCGGAGCCGTCGGCAAACGTTGCGCATGCGCTTGCGGGGCGGCTCCGGGAGTGGGGCAGAGGCGCGCAGGCGCGGGGCGGGGCGCGTGCGCGGGCTCGGTGGCGGCTCTTGGTCCGCGCTGGCCCCGGGGCTCGATAGAGCGGGGCCCGGTCCGAGCCGGGGCAGCCGCTGTGGGACTCCCGCGGCTTGCGGACGGTGTGAGAAGCTGTGCCCCATAGTATGGATTTGGCCAAGGCTTGCCCCCACCCCTCCTTCCCCCCCGCGGATTCCTGCGGCTCCTGAGGCACCCGTGCTCTCTCCTCAGCGCCCGTTCCCGCTGCCTTGGCCAGCTCGGCGTCTGCTGCGGGGGCCCTTCCTCAGTGCCACTTAAAAAAATACAGTATTTGCACTTTTTTTGTTAAAGAGATTAAGAACTTCCAAGAACAGTCAGTTCCATAAAACAGACGCTATGTATCAGCTGGCATCACTAGAACAGTTATTTAGGCCAGCAATATTCTATAGCACTCTTTCACAAATGAGGAAAGAGAACCAAACCCCAAAGTTTTCTTTACTGACTTCAATTATGCTTTTTCTCTGTTAAATTTGCGATTTATTTGTTTTATATGTGATTGAAGTACAGTATCCCTACTGCAGTATTTCAGATTACAGTTTTGGATATATCTGTATTACAAATAAGTAGCATCTAGCATCAAACCTGCCAGAGTTCAAGAAAGGTTTGGACGATGCTTTCAGGCACATGGTGTGGTTCTTTGGGATATTCTGTGCTGGGTCAGGAGTTGGACTTGATGATCTTTGAGGGTCCCTTCCAGGCCAGGACATGCTGTGATTCTGTGTGATAGCTGGATATTACGTGGGAAAACTGGTTTTAGAACTAGTCATGAAACTTCCTTAAATTTAATTCTTTTTAGCAAGCCTGCCCTCCCAACCCATTACTGTAGTAGTGTTGCTAGCTATTGTAGTGTTTCTTTATGAAAGTATGGGTCTGTTTCTGTGCATGGATGTTGCAGGTGCTCTAAGAAACGAAATATGTTGCATCCTGTTATGGAGTAATACAAAATTTACCTTTTATGAGAACTTGGGTATGAATGCCTGCCAGATCCATTTGTTCCATATGCAAGCTCCCAAAGCTTGTCAGCCATGTAAACTAGAGAAGTTGTAGTTTGCTGTATCAAAATAAAAAACCCAATAGATCAACAGATTTCTATACAAATATGTGGAGTAGTGGTTCTTGGCAGTTACTGTTCCACACTTTAATTTATGTTCTTTACAGATTGGCACTACATTTTAAAGAAAGGTCGAGCAACCAACACTAAAAATTGGAGCTTTCTTTTGTACGTTGTATTTCTGCTGATGCCCATTTTGGCTGTGTTCATTGTCTGGGAGTTGACTAGACTCCTTAGGAAGTTTGAAGACAAAGATAGTGGGAACATTGAGAAGACCAAAGAATGTTCAGTTGTAATAAGAAGTTTAAATGCTCTTTGGCACATAATGATCAAATGTAGCAAAATAATCTAAAAGCAGAAGGAGAATTCAAAGTAAAATATTTTTAATTCTGTCCTGTACAACATTTCTGCTGACACTCCATCAGTACAGAGATATAAAGACAGAGTGGAATACATTGAAGGCTGTTTTCAGTTTTCTACATAAGGTTGTTCTGTATATATTAGTAAAGTTGTAGAAAAGATGCACTCAGGCAAGAAATTAATAAAGCAGAACATTCAGAACATGTGAACAGTAGGGTCCTTAAAATAGTGTGTGAGTCTGAATGTCTCACAGATTATTGAAAAGTTTGTATTAATGTGTGGGGAGAAGCAGGCTTTGATTTCCCATTGATATTTGTGACTCTAGAATTCTTCATATTGGTTCATGTTTAACTACAGCTGTATCAAACCACCAAGAACAATCCTATGGCTCTCAATAGTAGCCATAAAATCATTACCTAGTTCACTTGCCTTTGTGGGGTTTTATGCTGCCAGTCACTGTAAGGGAGCCAGCATAATACTGCTGCTGTATCTGAATCCTTACTGCTTTGGGAGATAATGTGCAACTCTGAGGTGAACTGTAAACGTAATAAATATCTGGGGTTTGGGTTTTCTTGCTCTTTGATCCTAATGCATCTGTTGCTTGTGTTATGTTTGGTGGTTTTAGCCAAATGTAGGAAGATCTAAATGGTAACAGTTTGGCCATGAATGAGGCACGTCTTCTGAGGGAAAATGACACTAGAGGTGGTAAAAGTTGGTTTAAAAAAATGTCAGTTACTAATAATGTTGCTTAATTAATAGTATGTATGGAACACTAATCTTAATCATGTTGCTAGCTATAAGTAAATTATTTTTTTGTCTTTTTAAGGAAATCCGACATAAATCCAGTGACTATCCTCACAGAGTTGCAAAATATCCAGAAAACAGAAATCGAAACAGATACAGAGATGTTAGTCCATGTGAGTATCTTTTCTGCAATCATTGCAGTAAACTTACTAGACCTTCTCTTACCCTGTTGCCTTTAAACACTGAGGGTAATAAATCATGGTCATTGCAAATTTTGCGTTTTGTTTATTTCTGTGGGCATGATAAATGTGGGGTTTTTGGTAACACATACACAAATGTGTATAACAGAAGGGAGAAAAGTCTGCAGGTTAAACTCATTGTGCTGAATGGTCAATGAGAGATGGTTGCAAATCATAGGCATTAGTATATAGGTAAATGTTTTTGAGCTGCAAAGTAATGTTTTAGAGATATTTTTCTCATAGGGAAATTATTTGTCTAATAGTGCTTTATCTGTTGTAAAAAATGAATATAGAGGTTAAGTTAATAAGCCTTGACTGACAGAAATGTTTTCTTTTTTGGACTGAGTGATTCTGCACATTTACAAGGTGATGTGAATAAATGCCACTCAATTTCTACTGCTTTAAGAAATGCTTCAGATTTTACTAGTTTTGTGTATGTGATAAATAAGGTATGGAGTGCTTTGTACTTCTGCTGATCACCATAGAATGGTCTTTTTGACATAATGATCTTACATCTCACGTGCAAAGAGCTTTTTTTTAGACCAGCTTCTCTGCTACAGAGATGTTGTAGGCTTCTTTTCATCAGCATTCAGAGACTGTAAGCCAAAATTATTGCAAAAAGATATGTGAGCTACAGATAGGGTGAAAAAATTGTACAGCTTGAATTTTTTTGCAGTAGATTAAAGTTGGAATAGATAACATGTTTATGTGTTCTTGATGAAGTTTCCCAGAATACTAAAGGGTCCTAAAAGCCACCTTGTTACTGGATCTAGAGTTTTTGAAGGGTTGCTCGTATATTGGGGCTTTTCATTGGAGAGCCTGATCTGAATACCTATCGTAAGATTTGGAGAAGTGCTGAGCTCCTTGTTTCCAGTTGAAAGTTGTGGTAACAGCATGTGCATAGCACTTCTCAAAATGACACGGAGAGGGTCTTGGGTTGAGTCACACCGGTCAGATGTGGCACTGCATGCTGCTCCTCAGGCTGCTGCCAGGATGTTCCACTGGCACAGTGACTTCACACCAGATGGGTCCAGTCTGACGTGGTGCTAAACACCTGTGCTGCACACTGATGAAACTGAACTTAGGAATTCAGTGCACGGCCTCCTTGCTGTGTCTGCATGGCATTGCACTGGAGAAGTGTCCAGCTCTAAGGAAGATACCTCAGATGAGGCAAGGCCCATTGACTTTCACTGTAGGCTCAGGAAATGGAGACAGGCCTCTGGTGGGCACGTGTCTGTGCAGAGGCACTTGAGTGTCCCAGCTTTGCTGTCCTGTTACAGCATGGCAGTAGCATCTTACTGGTGCTGAAGGAGATGTTTTATTCACTTCCTGTTTCATACCTAAGTTGCAATGGGGGTTGTAAGACGAGAAGGCAGGAAATTGGATTTGAACCCAGAAGTCCCAGGTTCCAGTCCTGGGTCTAGCATCCTATTCGATTTCCATGTCAGAAGCTGTATCCATGCTTTTACTGTTTCTCCCATACGTGGATTTAATTTATACAAAGAGAATGAAAATTTACTTTCAAAGTACTTGCGCTTTTTTCTTTCTTTTTAAAAACAGTGTTTCTAAAATAAATAAAAATACATTGTATTATTTAAGTAGCATCTAATAGTGCCTCCAGTAATGCCTTACAGATGTGACTTGTATTCATTTCCTGCAGTTATTTGGAGCTCAGCATTTTCCTTAATCATGGCGTGCCTTTTACAGTAGTGAAGAGCATCAAATGCCTCTGCCTTAGTCATGGCATAGCCTGCTTCTGAAACTTGTGTTTAGCCAGTAGAAAAAAATATAAATGATTGTATTAATTCCTGGGCCTAATGCAAAAGCAGAGCTACAGATAAAATCTAGTATTAAGGTAGTAGTTGGGCTCAGGAAAGGGCTAGAACTGTTACACTCTGCCATAAATTATAACATAATGAATGAGCTAAGATGGTGAAGTTTATGAGGAATGTGTCAGTTTTTAGCATTTTTAAAAGAAAGATGGTTTGAATTGGTCCAGCTAGATAGCTTGCAGAACTGGGCACTAGGAGCAAACCTGTATGAGGAGAGCAGAGCAAAACACTATGTTTGAACTAGTTGATTCCTGCTGAATTTTACTTCTGTGTTTTCAAACATGACTCAATTGCTTCACTAACAATGAGAGTCAGGAGGAGAAAGAGACCTGGAAGGGAGTATATGATAAATAAGATTTTAAGGTAGCAGTACCTGAATTTCGAAGCAGCTGGGATAAAAGCTACATGGTTTGGTCAGTGTGGTGAGCACATCTAATTGTGGTGCATGTATGCAGGGATCTGGTGTTGCAGACACGCGAGACAACTCAGTCTCACATAATCTTGACATCTCAGTTCTTCACTTTGCAAATTTTGCTGCTTTTTAACAGTGTTTAGATGAAAAATGTGTGATACTAATATTCTCTAATAGCCAAAGGCCTTCAGAACCAGCTGTTGGACTTTTAAGATCTAGCTATTTATTCATACTGTAAGACATAATTTGAAGAAAGGGTTTTATTTCTCCAAAAGCAATGAGAAAATGGTTTGTTAACTGTGACAGCAGCCTAGCCAGTTTAAAATCTGAGGTGGTGTGTCTGCAAGAGGAAATGCAAAGATTGTTCTGTTTTACAGAAAATATGTCAATTACAAGTACAGGAAAATGCTTTGGGTTGGTTTGCCCCATTTCAACTGTGATACTTGGGACAAGTACACTGAAACAAACTTCGGTCTGTTACATACATTTCTAGGTAAAAATTGATTTCTGTTTGCTGGGAAGGGCTAATCATCTCTGCCCATTACAGTTGAGTTTCACAGTGTTTCCAGTTTCATAAGTATTTTTGTTAGTGTCCGGTTTTGTTGGCTAAAGAGCTGTAGCATATATAAGTTTGGTTTGGTAAAAGCCCTCAAGAGTTACTGCCTAGCTAGAAAAAAAAATAGCAGCCTAATAGTTTGGTATTAGTCTAGAATAGGGAGAGGAGTATCTTGGCTTCATAGTACTATTGAAACAGGAAGTTAATCTGAAATAGGTTTGGTTTGACAACCAGTCATTTCCGGACAGATGAAACCATTTCTGAGAAAAGGTTGTTAACAGAGGAAAGTAACTTGTGAGGTTGTTGTTCTTTATTAATAATTTTAATGAAACTCCAAAGATTTCTGTAATTAACTTTCCTTCTAAATCTTATCCTTAATTGTTATTAAAGGAGTCTAGTGTCTCAGATTGACTGTAAACACCTTTAGAGCTGAGTTCTGAGATTTACAGGCAAGAAGGAAATCCCCTTGGCAAAATTGGCAGGGTTTTTTTTTGCCTTTTGCTTTTGGAGGGTAGATGGGGGTTTACACAGTTTTCTCTTCAGCCTCCTCTGTAATATGGTGTGTGGCTCAAGAACCTGGGGCGTCTGAGCATTTTTCCCTGATAGATCATGTTGCTTTTCGTAGATCTTGCAAGGTAGAGGTTTCTCATGTTTTCTTCCTTTGGCTTTGAGTAGATTTTGTGTCAGACCTTCAACTGTAGGCTCACAGTTGTCATAGAGTACAGGAGAGGAACATGAAGAGTATTGTGCTCTACAGGGAACAGAGTTTGAGCTTATTTGAATGGTTTTGCACATGGTGCTGATTAATTATCATTGCAGGAATGTTCCCTTTCTGTCCTGTGTTTTGAGTGTATGTGCTGAGAACAGGGAGATGTTCAGCCCAAAATAAGCCTGCTGCATTTCTTGTCCATATTAGAAGCTGACATTGATGATTTTTATGACATTATGTAATGATTCTCTGAAACATCTTACCACGTGAAACATTGTAAAAGAAACTCAACATGCTGCTTTTGGAGATACTTCTTTCTTTGAGGTTGGGGAAGAGGGGAATTTTATAGCACATGCTGATCTAAACTTAAATGTGTCTAAGATTTTTTTTTTTGTGTAGTCCTGCTTAGAAGTGTAAGGATGCTGTGCAGTAGTGACACATACATTTTGGTATGAATACATTTCAGTCATGAGCTAGGTCATGACTGATATGATGGCATTCATTGTGTACAACCCCTGACAGGGTGGTGAGGAAAAGTAATTTTGCCTTTCCTTTGCCATAGGCTACCTCTGAAACTTGGGGCTATAAGTCTAGTGACAGAGTATTGCAATTTGAATAATTTAGCAGCTCAGATAGACTAGATTTAGATTAGTGAAATGGAAGGGATTTGTTGGTAGGCGGGAAAGGGTCAGGCGAGGTCACTGGAATGACTTGCAGCTGCATGTTTTATTTATTACTTTCTTTAATCCACTGTGTAGCATTTCTCCCTCCTCTATTGTTAATAGCTCTATATTTGGGGGACCAGAGACATCTTTTGGATAAAAGATAATTTTGAAGTTATACAGTTATTTTTTAATGAAAACCTTTCATTAACCAATTGCAAGAACTGCATCACGTAAAATGCCAAACATTTTGTAACTTGGTTTTAACTGGATCTGTCATTTTCTGTTAAACAGGGAGTGAGTAGATTGATGGGCAGTGTGAAGTCTTGCCATTATTTGAGGCATAGGCAGTATTGTCAGTGACACAGCGTTTCACTGGAAATGGGTAATCAGAGTTTGCTTATCTCAGACAGGGTCATTCTGGGAGTGTTTTTTCTCGGTGCAAGGAGCCAGAATGAGAATAATTTTCAAGGTTTCCACTTCCTTTTCAGGCTGCATAGTTTGTTGAAATAGGGGAATTAGCACTTCAGAAAATGAGTACTGTATTTTAGCTGCTGTGGGCATGGCAACACATAAGATAAATCTTATCTTAAAGATGGGTTTATCATTCATATAAATCTTAAGTACTCTGTAACTGGAAATTATATGCATACGGGAAATACGTTACAGCTAACGCACTGTCAAAACTTGGCTTGCTTCACTTAATTCAGAAGAGCAAGCCAGGATTTGAATGAGGTTTGTAGGTCACTGTGTCCTTTAAGAACCTCATCCCTTGAAGAAAGGAAATCAATATATTCTAGTGGCTTTCTTTGTCCTGTGGACTGTATGCCAGAGTACTTGCAGGATCTCCTCTCTTTTAGTTGGGGAGGGAGAGGGAGGCTCTGTCTGTACATAGAATTAGTTGTTAAAGGGACTTTGAAAAAACCAACTTGCAGAACCTTATTTGTCATGTTTACAAAGCAGAACGTATAAGAAGGGAAAAAATGAAGCTGAGAATGTAAACATTAAAGTAGGAAACCTCCTTGGAGGCTGCAGTTATCTGCCCCTGGCAGCAGTACAGCAGCTGCTGCTGGGTATTAAACTGTTAACAGTGCTTGCTTGCGTCACCTTTCCGAGAACACTGGTACCGGTATGTGTGATTTACTATAACTAGATCTTAAGTTTTTCCTGTTGGCAAATGACATGTAATATTTACAGAGGTCTTGGTTTCTTTCCAGTAGAAACATTTCAGATAAAGTGATACATGAAAAGAAAGAGTAATGCTTTCCTATCCCGGCAAAATAATACAAAGAGATATATTTTACTTTCAAATGCACATATGTCTTAATTTTGCTGTGTCTTGGCTTTGATAATATTTTTTTCTTGACGCAGAGGTATCATAAATCTTTTAAGACTCCTGGAAGTCAAGATGTGTTGCCTTACAACTGGAATGCTAATGAAAACAGACTAACCCAGTATATTTCTCATGCTTTTATATCAAAAATAAATTTTCAGCATATTTTTGTTCTCTGCACATTCGTATGTGACAGCATGTAAAAGCTAGGAGCTAAAGGAGGTAGGGCAACCCCAAATTTGAGTGCTTCAGCAACAGCAAAATAGTTCTACTTTATGGCTGACTTCTTTGAATCCAGCAAGATCACCTTTGGCAGTTGCCAATAGCAGATAGATGAGGGGGAATGGAAAGGCAGATCAAGATGTAGTAAATGTACTTTTCCCATGTAAATGTACAGGTTTCCAAACACATGGGAAGTATTCATATGAAATCATACAAGCAGTCTGTAGAACAAGAGAATTCAGTAACTGTTTTTTGATTGCCATCAGCTTTTTGCCTATCCAGGTTTATATTTATGGATTTCTGAGATAAGCCTTGTGCTGTACAGGGTGACTGTGAGTTCAGCTATTGTAGTTGTGCTGAATTTGATAACTTGGTAGTTGCTAATGTCAGAGCTCATGGCTTTGTGTGTTTCCCGAAGTGTTTGTCCAAAGGAAGTGAACCTTTTGGTGCAGGGATGGGTGGGCTGGCATTTTAACAGCAGTCTGGGCCCTGATTGAGTTTCATGGGTTAGACTAGGTGAATTTGGTTTTAAAAACTGGTATTACTTTGTAATTCACTCTACTGTTAGTTTCCTTATGGAATCTCTTCCATCTCTTCCTGAAATATGTTGAAGTTTCTTGAATTCATTTTGGTTTGCTATTTTTTATTTACTCTTCTTAGTCTGCTAGGTGTTGAGCTTCAGGAGGTTTACAGTCAGTTGAATCTCATTTCTGTAGTTGTGTACAAATTTTAAACTGAAAGTGCTGTTTATTTAATACAGTGACCAGTAAATGGCTGAAGGATTACTTACTGCGAACAAGCCTGATTACCTAAATGTCTCCTAGAGGTTCATAAATCAGATACTAAGAGGTTCTAGGAACAACCACAATGACTTTTTATTTTGCAGTGTTTTAGTTTGACAGTATGATAACCTTTCTCATATTAATGGTAGAATTTTAAACAGAGTCCTTTGCTTGCCTCTGCCATAAATAAGGGAATCATCTGTCTCGCTTGTGTAATTTTGAGATAAAACCATGTAATTAGATTAGGCTTCATTTAAGTGGATGATTTGTTAAATATTTTGGGTTTTGCATGTGCCTTTTCAGTATTTTTATGTTCTATAATATTAGACAATAACTTACAGGGAAAATTGAATTGATCAAAACCTGGCTTGAATTACTGCAGGTAGATTTTGTTGGGGTTTTTTTAGCTGGGTGAGCTTAACTTTATGATTCTACCTCAACCTTTGAAACTCCACCAAAAATCTTGGAATTTTAGGGAATTATGCAGTGGAGTCATCTGGTGTGATAGGACAGTGTTGCCTAGTGTGAGTTGTGGTGCTGTTGATTAGGGAAATGCAACTGTAGAGGGATGGCTATGTGGACCTTTTGGCATGAGTGGAAGGGTTATTTTGTTTGATTGGGGTTTTTAAAAGAAAAATAGGTATTCCAGTTTTCTGAGCAGCTTTTACTAATAGCTGCCTGAAATTACTCTGATGGAATGCCGAGGGGAAAATGGGACAGTTATCAAAGTCATGTGAGAAATTAGTTTCACTTATATCTGTAGTTTGCTGTTTAGTAGTACTGCAGAGTTTAGTTCTAGTTGCTTGTCGGACCTAAACTTGCCTGTTAGAGAGTATTCACTGAGATGGATGCATCATTAATTCTTAATTTTCTTTGAATTTTAGATGATCACAGTCGTGTAAAACTCCAGAACACTGAGAATGACTACATTAATGCCAGCCTAGTGGTCATAGAAGAAGCCCAGAGATATTATATTTTAACACAGGTAAGTAGTACAGTTACTGGGTTATTACAGGGATTGAGAATCTAGGGAGGAGGATTTGTACAGTTGTATTTGGATGATTTCTTGTCTCCATAAATTATAACTATCTCATATTAACTGCTAGTGTCATGTAGTTGCAAATAGATTATTTTTAAGTTTTAGGAAAAGCTAAAGGGGATATTGAAGTATGACTAATTTACTGCATATGAAACCTCTCGAATATTTCTTGCTCTTCAGTTCTCTTGTAAATAGGTTACAACAATACTTCTACCCCTTAATACATCTTGTACCTGCTGAACATGCCTGCAGTAGCTTTTCTTCTACCAGCACAATAGTATTGATGCTTAAACCAAAATATCCCTTCCCTGAGCTCTTACTGTTTTGTTGTTTGGTTTTGTTTGGTTTTTTTTTTTCTTTAAAAGAACCCAGCCCTTTTAAGTCCTGGAATGATCTGTGCAGTGTGGCTACTTTTGTGCCTGCCATTTCTATAATTCTGTTAATAATTTGTTTAAACTTAAGAGGAAGACCTTTTCCTGTTTCCCACAGTCAACTATTAACTGTGTTCAAATACTGCTTTGCCAATACATTCTCATGCCCATTTTTGTATTCTTTATTACACAGGGTCCACTACCTAATACATGTTGTCATTTTTGGCTAATGGTATGGCAACAACAGACCAAAGCAGTTGTCATGCTGAACAGGATTGTTGAAAAAGATTCGGTAAGTGACATTAGGCCTAAAGTTGTAAAATAAGCCACACAATTTTAATACAGTTAAGGAATGTTTGATTGTTACGTTAGAAGAGCTAACAAACATTCTTACTGGTGTGCAGCAAAATGTGTATTTAATACAGCACTGAAGTGAGGGAGCTAAGACATACAGTTCAGTTTGGTGAGAATAGTATCTAACAAATATACATCGAGAAAGGTGAAAGTAACTTTCAGAGAAAGGAGGATGTACAGATAGAAATCATGAGGAGTAGAGGCAGTGTAAGGTGTTCCTAGGACAAAATGTAAAGTGGGAAAACAAGTATCTTTAGATTAATTCTTCTAAATGTGACAGAGTAGTGTATTTGTTATATAGGGATGTTAGCTCTAACAATGAAGGCAGACTGCTGCCCAAGAACTGTCGAACTGATCTAGTTATTTTTGATTCTTTAAAGCTGGTGGCATACATGCAGAATACAAAAATTTTCTGTTATGGTGTATTTTTTCTGCTATGGTGCCTAAAACCATTGCAGATTTTAGTTAAAATGCATGTAATTTGAGGTTTATGTTTTTTATTCAGTGCAGATTAGTTACTGTAAAAAATTTGACTGGTCTGTTAAAAAGTCACGTTTTCTTGTGCAAAGATTTTCCTACAGAAAGTTTGAGTGCAGAGCAAGAGGAATACAAGACAAAGAATAGTTTTTCATTGCTTTGTTAGTTCATTGTTTTATTTCACTAGAACCTTCCAGTATTCAGCAAGCCTGGGGAGAACTGGGTGTGATAGATGAGTTCTGTAAATGTGCAGGTGTGCAAGTCAGAAACAAAGAGGGGAAATGCTGAAATAGCTGAGCAGAGATCTCAGTTCCCTGTAGAGAACTACAGGGGGGAGAGGAAGAAGGCTTAAGATGTATCACAAAACACGTTAGCCATGTTATGAAAGAAAGCATAAACGCATAAAGCTGGAATGCATAATAACCATTGAAACTGTCATAGTAACTTAGCTGTAAACATTATGGAGTTCAAGAATTCTTCGAAGTGGGAGCAGGTACGTGAGTCTACTCTGTTGAAAAGCCAGGTCTCAGAATCCGCATAGGCAAGAGTCCAAGATACTAGGATATTTAACAAGGTTTTTCTTTTTTTTTTTTCTCTTCTTTTTCTTTCTCTTAAAAAAAATCCATTAGGTGAAGTGTGCACAATACTGGCCAACAAAAGAAGAGGAAGTTATGGCATTCAGTGAAACGGGTTTCCGTGTGAGGCTGGTGTCTGAAGACGTCAAATCCTATTACACAGTACATCTACTGCAATTAGAAAATATCAACGTAAGCTTTTCTCAGTCCGTACAGCTCCTATTTGTGGCCTTAAGTGTATCATGAGAACCACTTAGCATGATGTCACTTCAGGTTTGATTGCGCTTTTACACTGGAAATTTTAGTGCACTTTGCTTCTGAGAATGTTGCAGATGTTTGTGTGGAAATAAGCAAGTGAGTTAGACCTCAATCTATACATTAAGAGAGATAACATCTTTGGCATTTGTATACTTGTATTTTCCATTTGGCAGTAGCTTAACATGCTGAATTCTAAATGTTGGTAGTGGTGATTCTAGGAGGAGCTGTTAAGAATTAACCTAAAGGGAGGAGCACAGGAGTGGAAAATTCTGATTTCCTTTGAATATCAGAAACCCAATGAGTAATTACTGATTTTTTAGTGGAACTTGAGTTTTCTGTGTAATTTAGTCCAGATGTCTTGTTTTTGGGGGGAAGGATGATTACCACCTGTAGATAGGTAACTTTATCTCCTCTTGCTTACCTCCCCTTTTGCTCCACAGGACCAAGCATCCTTTTCTCTTAAAAAATAAAGCACTTTGACAATTTAACCAAGTTAAGCTCAAAAAAATTGTTCCTGGCCTGAGCTTGGGTTGGAATTTACTGCTTCTGTTTCAGAGGAGAAGACAGGATTGAAGAACTTGTCTGTTTGTTCCAGCTATGTCTTGTAAGATAGTCTCTCCCTATAAATCTTACCTTATGTTGGTTGAAAGTGCTAGTATGGCAAGTTTTCAAGGTTGTCTTTGTCAGAGAATTTGGGAAAGGAAAGCTTGAAGATGATGTTCTGCGTGCTGTTCTATACAACTGTTGATACATTTTTTCCCAAATATTTGTATAGTAGCTATTGATGGTATTTTGAGATAATATTTGTTAATTCAGAATGTCCTTCATGAGATCAACATGCTAAAGCCTGGCATGTTGTTCCTTGGTCTTCTCCATGTTAGAAGACCTTTATGGAATATTGTCCTGCTGACCTGAAGAATTTCTGTTTAGTAGTTTGTTTATTGACAGCAAAGGCAAAAGAAAGAGGAGTAGTGCTGGCAAGCTAGTGGTTGAAAAAGATCAGCTCTTCCTTTTGAAAGCTGAGGCAAGTTTTCCTAACTGCCAAAAGGCTTCTTTGTGGAATTGTTCGGCTAATGTTGGCCCTTACTTTTAAACTTCATATTTTCAAAGGATGCAGTTTTCATGACGTATATGTTTGAACATAACATTAGGTGGAAAATGCAGAAATGCTTCAAGGAACAGAACAATGTATGCTATAGTAGACTTTTGAGTTGGAGCTATTGAGCGCTTAAATTTCTGGGTCTGTTTTGGACCAGCGGTGCAGGTGTGTCAGCACTGTACAGAGTTTCTTGTATGTCACATAAGTCAGTTTCACAAATACTCACCAATCTTTCTGTAATGAATTTTTATTTTAACTGTCTAGCACTCTGGTAAGGCTCCATGAATATTAACTCCAAAGAATAATTTTTGTATTAAGCAGCTAGAAGAAACAGAACATACTTGGTTACTTAAGCAAAAAAAGCTGCAAAGTTTCTAGACTAACACTCTCAATGTTAAATGGAGCCTTTTGTAAGAATTTGATAATTATACCATAAGACTTGTGGGAACTGAGTATTCACAGTAACTTGAAATGTGAGCTTAACTGTGTTTATGTAGGTTATTCTGGAGGGGCCTTTGGTGGAGGCAGAGTGTAAGACATTTAGCCACTCAATGCCTGGAATATAGGATGACTCATGAACAAAATATACTCTGAATGCCAAGAATACTTAAATTTTAGTATTTCCTTGGAAACAGAGAGAACCAAAGTTGTCTTTGTAATGCAACCATTCTGGGCTCCAGTAAATTTGCTGCTACTGCAGCAAATCTCTTTAAGGCATAAACAAGATATGTGTGTATGAAGAGTAAAGTGTTTGTTTATGTTGTTACCAATGAAACAACCTCTGAATATTTGGTTGGTTTTGTTGTTGCTTTTGTTAAAGATTACTTAGAAATACAGGTAGAGATGGGGGTTGTTCCTTTTTAGGATTAGATCAAAGCATTTGTTGGTTTGATTTATTTTTATATCTGTTCTAGGAAAAAATCTGGTTTTTTCCTTGGGGCTAGCACAGTCCAGTAAAGCTTTGGAGAGAAAATAGTGTTTATTGGTATCTGTCCAAAAGTTTTGAAAAGATTCCTAATGTTCTTTGTTTTGCTTTGATTATTTGAGAATTTCCTTATTTTTTCCCTGGCCCAGTCTGCATTTTAGAATACAGGCATTTGAAGCTGCTTTTCCACCATGGTTCATTGCGTATCCTCCATGGGTTTGTTGGTGTCAGTTGTCACCTCTTCTGAAAGTTGAGTGCTGCTTTCTACTGTAATAACTCAGATTCAGAACTCTCCCTTAAATAGAGACTTACTGTGAAGGCTTCCACCAACCAGTGCCTCCCTTGGAAAATAAGGGTAGAAGGAAGATACTTCGCTCATGTTAAAATTTTGTAATCATTTATGTGAGAAGCTATTACATGGCTGGGATTTGATGCCAAGTCTTCCAGCTTATTGCAGAAGTGATAGTCAGGTGTATGAGAGCCTTTTGTTAAATCTATAAAATAACCTTCTGTTGTATGGGGTTGCTAAGTGTTGTGACAATGTTGCAGGAAAATTGTTAGATCTTGACCTCTAACTTGTGAAAGACTCCACCTTGTGTTGAATGTGTGTTTTTATATTATTATTATTATTTATTGTTGCTTTTAGGGTTTTTTTTTTAATGTCACAACTTTATGTGTTGGTCTTTAGAGAAAGAAAACTTTGTTTTCAGTAATTTCTGGTGTGGCAACCCAGATATCCTGAGAAAGATACAGTGTGACACATAATGAATGCTTATAAGCAAAACTACTGCATAGGTACTGGGGAATTCTGACAAGCTATCCAAGGGCAAATCTGACCATCAGATCTTCAGGGAAACCAGGGATTGCTTGGATGAGGAAATGGAGCAGTGGAATTTGAAATTGCAAAAGGAACCTTTCTGAATGTATCTCACACTGGGTTCCTGGAAGTGAGAATACTGCAGTAGAAGGAGAGGTTTGCAAACAAAATACTTGCTGGAGGAGAAAGGACTAGGAGAAATGAACTAAATTTGATATGACACTGGTGATGTGATACTTCAGAGTAAGGACCATTAATAAATCCCACGTGGAATCTCGAATCCTCCACAAATAGCAAGTATTTGGAAAAACCCATTAGTAAAATGGATTCTCAACTTAGTACCAAGCTTCTGTGTGGCTGTGACTGTCAGATTAAGATAATGCAAGACTGCTTTAGTGACCCTCACTGGCTGATCCTGTGGATGAACCAGAATGTTTGTGATGGGTATTTGGCCCCCTTATCCTCGGGGCCATTTTTATTTAAATTTTGAAAAACATTTTGGCCATCATGAATGAGCAAATAGAGGAGGCTCTCTTAGAAGCTGATTTATGATTTCAAATTTCAGTGTGTAGAATATTGCCCCTGCAGCATGCATTCTCATTTTTATATGATCAGATTAATTGTTAATTAACTTAAGACTTGTTCATTAAATTTGGGACCACTGTGGGGTTGTAGGTATGTTATATCTTCATGTATTTGACCATTTTGGTAGCACCTCAATTATGAAATGAAGGCTTTTATAATGAGTGTGTGAAACTTGACAGACCAGCATTTTTTTTGTCTTTGCCTGTTTTACTTGACACTGAAGGCACTAGCTTAACCTTTGAGCATTTTGGTAGTGTTTTGTTCGTGTTCATACTCTCAGGTGACTGAACAACCTGAAGTTACTCCAAAATTTTTGTACCTTTTTGTTTTGAGTGATTGGATAGTCACTGTAAAAAGGTTATGGCAAGGCTTCTTTTGCTTAAAGCTAAGCTAATGGAGCTAATGGCATATTACTTTTCTGCTCAAGTCCTCATGTGGATCTCTGCTTGTACCTTGGAGCTTGTGGTTTGATCATCTTTTGATTATGCTGTTGTTTCCAGCAGTCAGTGCAGAGCTGTGCAGTGTGATGGTAGCTTTACAAGTTCATCAGTTTTAGCTATCTTGGTTATTTATGGAAAGCTTATCCCAGTAGTTCCTAAAACTTCCACTAGAATGGTTTGAGGAATTGTTTTTAAAATTGTCATTTAAATATTTGTCCCATGATTATTCAAGGATTTTTTTTATTGTTAGCTAGTCTTAGGGAATAAATTTTGGAAGATTGCGTGGTGGTTACCATAGAACAAGCTGGTTTTCAGTTACCATGCAGAAATATGTTCCTTGTATATAACATATAAAATTTTATATTGCTGCCTGAGTCTTGAAGTCCAAGGGCTTTTATTTTAAAAGATTGACTAGTTTCCTGGTAACACTTCAAATTAAAATAGTTGTTATTTAAATTTGAGTTTTTGTCCATCAACAGTTGTGAATCAAAAAGCCAAACCTCTTCTCGTAACAGTCCCACATCACTTCATGGAAGTGCTGCATGGCTCAGTGACTGGGAGTTGTTTAAGAAAGGGTGGTACAGATCCACACAAAGGCAGTGTTTCAGCTGTACAGCTTGACTGCCAAGCACCACTTGAAAGAACCATTCTGTTTAAAAGAGCAATGTGGGAGGTTCGAAATACTCAAATGGGATTTGGCTGTAGAATTAGAGATTGCAAATTCAAAGATAACCAACTGGTTCCAGTGCATCGCAATGGGACTCTTGTAGAGAGATGAAGAGACTAGGTATTTTTATAATGAGCTGAAGGGATGCAAAATCATGGACTGGATAAAGTCTTCATACAAGAAAGGAAAGAAAAATGTAGTTCTGTGGGTTAGAGCAGAGTGACATGCACAACAGCACTGTTTCATCTCTCTTTTAGAAATAACTATTTCAGATTAGTATACAAGCAGGATGACATGTGGCCATATATTTTTTTTTTCTTTAGGAAGAGTGTGCCAGTGCTTGTTACATGATGGGATTGAGGGGAAAAAACCACACAACCCCCCTCTCCCCTCCACCAAACAAAAATCCCCACAAACAAACCCCACAGGTCACCTTTTTTGAGGTGGCAAAAATCAAATGACCAGAAAAGACATTTTTACCTTCTTGAGGCGTAAGGGGTGCTTTCATCTGGAATGCTCTTTCAGAATCCTGAAGTAGGGAGTATCAATTACCACCTACAAAGACGACCTAGAGTCACAAGAAGCAACTTTAACCTTCACTTGGCATGTGCATTTAGCTCCTCTCTCCACTTTGTTTCTAAAGTGATGAATTATTTTTCTTAGAAATAGAGGAAATTGCTTAAGTGTTATCCAGATTTCTTACAAAAAATGTATCTCCTTCATGATTTTTAACATCATGAATATTTCATGATGTTAAAAATCACATTTTAACATTTTGAACATTGCAGTTGATTTGTGAGTTAACTTGCTACTTGAAAAACTGGGTACAGAAGAGCAGTAGGAGAGAAAATGCAAGCTCTTTAATGCTTTACTCCAGACTGGGAAGTCCCAGTATATTTATACAATTTAAGGTGTGATACTCTTTTTTTTCCCCTATGAAATCTTAACACAAACTTGTTTTCCCAGTATCATAGATCACATTTCATTGTCCTTGTTGAGCACCTAGCCAAAAGACAAAATATTTCTGGAAGATAACTGTGTATCTGAGAGTGACTGGAATCCTGTTAATATCCACTGTGTTCTGTGAAAGTATTGGCAACCTTGTAATATCAGGCACTGAAGGCAAAAGACAAGCTGGGAGAGTATTTTTGTTACTGCAGAAACCATGAAATGGATTATTTTAGTTTCACAAAGGAATTTTGTAAATTGTCTTTCATAAGAAGTAGAAGCAGACTGAGCAGATGAAGAACAGTAGAATTTAGTTTAATTTTGTGGCTATATTTTACTGTTGCTGAAGAAGAAAAATAGCTTTTCTGAAATACATTGATACTTTAAATCCTTTTGTGTTCAAACTTTGCCAAGGTTTGTGTAGGTTTCAGTCTATATGGAAAATTGGATGTAATGGAGGGAGGGTAAAAATAACCGAACATTTCTAAAATTCCTGAGCTAAAATCAGTGATCATTTTGTCTTAGAATCACCATGGCAAGGAGTAGCGTTTAAAAGCAGGTCTGAAGGGAGTTCCATAAAAATATCATCCAAATTTTATATACATGCTCTCTTGCTGTCATTTCAGTATTTGCGGTTACTTGGTTGTGTTAGGAGAGGAGCTCTTGTTAAAATGGTTCTAAGCAGCTGTATGGTTTTGGAATTCTCCTTTTTTACTTAAAAAAGGCAGAATATGTCCAGCAGAAGTCTTGCTAGACATCCTGCTGTATGGGTTTTTATAGGCCTTTTCCAGGAAGGAACGCTTCCTTCTCCTCTCAGTAATGTGGTTAGAATAAAGGAGATGTAATACTTCTTGGCATTAAAACTTGCTCTGAGCAAGAGTGCAGAGTGTATGCAATGCTGACATGGGTTTTCTCAGTCATGTTAATTCTAGCTGTCTAGTAACTGCTGTCAGCCATTGAACTGCATTATTGGTAGAAAAAGAAGGATATTTGGGAGTAAGTAGTAAAGCAAACCAAACATAATATTGGAAGTTTGAGAAGAAAAAAAGAATGCGTACGGTAATAATTACAAAGGAGAAAATTACCGACTCAGATAAAACTGCTTCAGCTTGCACTGTTGGTTGTCATCCAACTTGAAGCAAGTTATGGGTTGTTTGTCTAAACGGGAGGTTTAAAATAGAAAATAGCTGTTGATTGAGATTGGGGAAATGTGCGTTAACTGAGCCAAAGAGGAATGCTTTCTAGTTCTACTGTTTATTTGTTTTCACTTCTAGAGTGGTGAGTCCAGGATGATCTCTCATTTTCATTATACTACATGGCCAGACTTTGGAGTTCCTGAATCCCCAGCTTCATTCCTGAACTTCCTGTTTAAAGTCAGAGAATCTGGTTCACTAAGTCCCGAACATGGACCTGCAGTCGTTCACTGCAGTGCGGGAATAGGACGTTCCGGCACATTTTCATTAGTAGATACTTGTCTTGTTCTGGTAAGTGTTTGCATTTTCTGTCACCCCTTTCTTTCTCCTGACACCCTGCCAACCTTCCCAATATGGGCTTTTTGGTCAGAAGGCTTTAAAAGCATTGAAGTTAATGACATTCCAGTAGAAACTGAAATTAAGACATCATGCTTTTTTTCCCTTCACATATTTTGATGGCAAAAACACAGTTCTTGAAATGCATTTACAAATCCATCTTGAAGTACATTACATATTTTCAAAGCTTCCTGGGAAGTAAATTGTAAACATTCTTTTCCTTATATGTAAGATGTGCGTAGAAAAGATTGAGGATCAGTTGGTTTTTAATATGAAAAAAGCTTGTAAATATATATTGAGATGGTTGAATCTATAAGTCTTTTTCTCCAGAGCCCTTTTCTTAAGGGTGCAGAAAAATTGTTATCTGAACTAGGATGAGAACTCAGGCACGTCTGTGATTCTCCTGCAGTGTGTAATTGTGGGTGGTGCAGAATTTCCTTGTTGGGTAGCCCTCTGGCAGTGGGGCTTGATAGCCAGTTCCAGTGTCACATGGATGTATAGATTTTTTGCTTACTTAGTGAACGGCATCATCTATAATTGCTCATGGCATGAGTGAACCTTGAATGTTAAATAATATTCAAAATCAGTTTAAATTTTTGTTGGACTTAGAAGTCCAGGCACAGAGTTTTCTCTTTGTGCTTGGTAATAGTGAAAAGGACAGCACGGGTTTAACTGAAATAGGATTTCAATTAAATTACAAGAGACACATTTTCTGGTTTGGTTAGATCCTCTCAGCTTACTTTTTGTTGTTTTTTTACTTCAGTTTTTCTTTGGTTTTATGCATTTTGAAAAACAGGGATATATTTTGATGCAAGTATACTTCAAAAACACCGCATGAATGTAATGTGGGGACAAGTGTGTGAATGGCTTGGGTTAGGGATTCTCCTTTAGATAAGTGAACTTCTGCCATAGTCAGTCAGTCTGAATTGCTGTTCTATTCAGAAGCAGTAGGAAATATTACTTTACAGCTTTGATTCTTATAGTCCTATTACAAAGACTGAATACAAGCCTGAATAAACTCGAGCATATCTAAATGTCTTAATTTTAAGACTTAGTATTAGGGTACCAATTTATTTGTTTAATACATGATCCTTGATTGGTTCATACTAAGTTTTCATTAGATGGTTTGCATTTTTCCTTCAAAAACAAATTAGAAATCATTTGAGATGTAATCTTCCATATTGCGAATAGAAGCATAATATAGAGAAATTAATTTTTAGATTGAATTTTATGACTAATTTTTTATTTGTAATTATTTTTTATATACTATTGACACTTTCAATGTAACTTGCTTTACAGATGGAGAAAAAAGATCCATTTTCTGTAGATATTAAGAAGGTATTACTGGATATGAGAAAATATCGAATGGGACTTATTCAGACTCCTGATCAACTAAGATTTTCATATATGGCTGTAATAGAAGGAGCAAAATTTATAATGGGGGATTCAACTATACAGGTAAATAGCTGGCTTAGCTCCATGTATTTGAACAGCAGATTGCAATGGTAAAATAAACTTCAGATTATTTTAAAACATGTAATTTTGTGAGATTTAAATAATTAGCCTTTTCAGTAGATGCCGAGGAGATATCAGAAGGTATCTGTTCAGTGCCTTCTATCAAACTAAACTTATAACCTTGTGTATATGTCCCCTCTTAGATAAAATATAAAAACAATTTTTCTGGCCAAATGCTTTAAAAAAAGTTCAATTGATATTTTCAATACTAAAAAGTGAAAGTAATGCCCAGTATCACTTTGAAGATAGCAAGGATCTTTTTTAGAATTTCTTGATCTTTGCTATTTATTTTCATAGCAGATAAGTTGCCTGATGCTACAGATAACATTTTTTGGTAAAGTTGCCTTGTTTCTTAATACCCTTTAAAATTTGTGTTAGTTAGTACAATCTAGCCAAATGTAGTGATTTTGGGTGCAAAGAGATTACCAAATCTCATGGTTTTGTCAGTGTGGCTTGCAGACATAACAGCTTACAGCTGTGTTAAGTGGCTGGGGCTGGGTGGGAGGGAGAACTGGATGGAGAGGCTTTGAAACACCTTTAATTCTGCTTTCATATGCTAGGGCTTTTTTATTTTGTTGATTTCTTAAAATCACAAATAGAGCAGATAAGCTAAAACACATTTCCTTTCTTTGTGGTACTGGTAGTGGTTTGATTCTTCCATTTAACAAATGTTTCTTGACTTGCTGCGTAAATAAAGACGTAGTTTTGCACAACTGCTAATCAAGACCTAGATAGCGCGCTGCTGGTCTGACACCTGTGCTGTATCATTCATCCTAATACTCACAGCAGTTTAGTCTCTTCATTTTCTGGTGCTATGACACACTTTTTATTGTGTCCAGTAACGTTTTTCTGCTTTCCTTTTTTTAAAAGCCATGCTTCAAACTAAGCAGGTCTGGTTCCCACACTTACCCATCTAGATCACAGGATTTCTTACTTTGGGATATGAGGGAACATTGTCAACTCTGAGTACTGCTTGTCGCATTCAAGTGTTTTATTTATTCATACTAAGAGAGTGCCTAGGAAGGCACACTTCTCATTTGTTCTCTTTTTCTTGTTATGATTGTTCAGATGATCTTTCTTAAACCAATGTTTCCTGGAGTGCAGACATTTGTCCTGGTGCTTCTCTATTCAGGCCTCAGCATTATGTGCAGAAAATCAATTGGCAGTATTTAAAAAGCAAATTTCTCCTTTCAAGGTCAGCTAGGTCATTTTTATTCCATAAGGAACAGTTGTACTCTTCAGAGGGTGAGAGGTATTCACTTCTCTCTGCTAGTGATGGAGAGTACCTGAAGTTACTGAACGCCTCTCTGATTTAACGTTAGCCAAATGTTCATCTCTGACATCTCCTTGGATTTTGGAAGTCAAGAAACTGTGCAAACACAACTTTCATTTGTAGTGGAGGAGTTGGTTCATTGTTAAAACTCATTTTGCCAACAGTCCATTTATAAGTAGCTGGTTTTTTTATATCACTCTTTGAGTTTGGTGTTTAGTTTAGACCAGCAGTCTTGAAATCGTTCCGCAGAAAGGAATCTGTCACTTGTTTTGAGAAGAGTCAATTTTCAGGTCATCTACCTTATCATAGACTTTTAAAAATAACTGGTTTTTTTCCTACAAGGTATTCTATGTCTTTATAGGCACTGGCTGATTTGTGTGAGAAAAGAAGTGACTGTTTTTTAGGGCTGATTCTTTTCCTTCCTGTGCACTTTCTAGGGTTCTTTTCTGCATGAAGTTTTGTTGCAGCAAGTCCTTCAGACTATTTATCATTAGGACAGAGATCTAGCAAAACAGGTTTACTTGCAATTTCTTTTTTTCTTCCATCTCATTTCAGATTGCTTCTCAAAACAAGGTGAATAACTGTTTTATGGTGCAGTAGATCTCTGGGCTAATGGGCCACTAGATGAAATAGTAGGCCATGATTCTGGCATAGATAAACTCCTTGTTAAATTTTCCTAGTTCTCTCTTTTTAGGCAGTTCTTGCATATGAAGTCCTGTTGTATTTTGAAGCCGTGAAAGGTAAGAGTACAGCACAGGCCTGTAGCAAATAGAGGGAGATGGGAAGTGCTGGAAGGTCAGGCTTTTTCAGACAAGGTACTTCATAATTGTGGAGCTGCTGTGGACAGTACAAACCCTGAAGATAGTGGCCTTATGCCTTCACAGTGGCACCATCCTGGAGAAATAGAAAAAAGGATCATTGATGGTTGTTGCACAAGACACATCTTGACCTCACTTTATTTCTTCATCTAGTAATGTTTTTTCTTGATCTGGTAGTTCCTTTAATCTACTTCTGTGACTGTTCTTTTGGAAGACGTCTTGGCAAGGGGGCCCTTTAATGTTAGGGGAATGTTTGAAATATGTTCTTGTTTTCAGAAACGGTGGAAGGAGCTCTCTAAGGAGGACCAAGCGCCAAGTTCCGAGCAGTCTCCTCCACACCCAACCAAAATAACCACAGAGAAGTACAATGGGAACAGCATAGGCCTGGAGAACAAAGATCAAATGGAGAAAATAAACACTGACCTGTCCACTAAAGTTCAAGATATCACAGATGGGAACATTGAAAAGTAGGCAAGATAAACTTTTAAAAGGCAGATGCACTCTCTCAAAAGATTGAATTATTGTCTACTTTTCTTATTGTAAAAAACCCTCAAGATCTTTCTGCAAGGGACAACAGCAAGGGACAACATGTGGTATTTGACTGCCTTATTTAATGATTTTAAAAATACAACCTCAATGATTCCTTGTGATATGGTTTTACTGTTCAGAGGTCAAGAGAAGAAGAGCAAATGTCTCTAGTTGAACTAGCAAGACCTCACACTTTGAAAGCCTTTTCTTACAGATTGTCAGTGAACTCCATTGTGCAGTGTGAATGAGGTCCTAAAATTTTCCAGCATAATTTCATACTGATTTTTGAATACAATGCTAACTTATGTTTCAAAAAATACATGGTTCCTCAGAAACACAAAGGTTTTATCACATACCACTTTCTGTGTAGTGGTTGAAATTGTATCATTGGAGCCATGTATTAGCCTCTGTTCATGTTAAATCTGCCTGCTGTGGGGAGTAGGTTCCTGTGGTTTAGCCATGTCAGGTGAATTTGCCTTTCTCTTAGGAGTGCTGTTGCCTTAGCTGGGAGGCTGTGTGTCACTTGGGCCTTCCCACATGTGGGTTGCCAAATGTTGATCCATGGCCAGAGATCCAGAAACTGGGCCAGGGCTGTACCAAGCTCAGCCATGTGGTGCACAGAAGGAGGCAGTGTCTGTCCCAAAGGGCTGCAGCCTGAGATGAGACACGGCAGTTCAGTGTAGATAAGCTGGAATTCCGAAATAACACCTGGCTCACCAAATGCCCCTATAAGTTCCTTTATGTGTCTTCATGAGTGTTTTGAGAGAGAATGACAGCAATTCTGTAGATGTTTTGAAGATGCCCCTCACAAGCCGGAGTGAGGGTATGGGTGTGAGTGGTGGCTGTGTGTTAGAAGTCAGTCAAAGTTGGTTTTTGTGTCAGGGTTATGCTGTCTTAGAGATTGTGAGGGCACTTTCGGAGACAAGAATTACAGGTGGTCCTGCTAGTGTAACACACAGAACTTGAGTTTATTGTGTGTCCTTTATCAAGATCTGTTTTACATCCTGAGATGAGTACTATTAAAGCTGGTGGCAGCTGTGAGTAGGGGTTAGGGTCAGTGTATCATGGAGGCTGATGTGAACTCTGCAGTGGAGGCACCCATGTAAGTACTGTGACACTTGCACATCGTACCTGGCATTGTGTTTAAAAGCAGCCTCCATGCAAAACATCTCAGCCACCAAATGGGGCACAGACAGGGGTGAAAGCCTCAGCTCAGATAATTTAACTAACTCTGTTCTCTGTTGAACTCATAGATGAAGTACCAGGTACATCTTTACATCTGTCATTTATTTATTCGTGGGGCTTCACTTTCTGGAACTCTACATCAAGGTGGTTAAAACATAATAGAAGATCGCTTGGTTTGGATTTTATATACTGCTGTCATATACTACTGGTGGGTTAACTATTGGAAGTGTTGGAAAGAGGTTTGTTTTAATATGGTAACAGCCTTTTTTCCTGTTCTTCAGTGTAAGATTTACCTTTTTTTCTTTTTAAGTTCTGTCCGAAAACGACTGCGGGAGGATAGAAGAGCAAACACAGCACAGAAGCTGCAGCAGATGAAGCAGAAGCTAAATGAGACTGAAAGAAAAAGAAAAAGGTGGTTATACTGGAAACCTATTCTCACTAAGATTGGGTTTGGTACACTGATTTTAGTTGGTGCTTATTCTTGCTGGAAAATGTATTTTCAACAACATTCCTTGTAAGTAAACAGTAAGTGTGAGCGCTCCAACACCTAATTTTGCTGGAAGGTAATGAGTAGGGGTGTGACTTTAAGCATAAACTCCTTATTCCTGGAATGGGTACAGACTGTTTCATACAATAGAGAAGTGATGTAAACTTGATCTCGTGTCGACATCTCAGGACTTTCCACTGCAGGTACTTAGAAAAATGAACCGCTGCCCCGCAACAGAGTTGATGGTTTTTGTTTATGTGAGCAGGTACAAACTTGCTGCAACTGTTTATACACTTTTTAAAATGGTGTTCTACCAGATATTAAGCAAATGCTGAACCATGGAGGTTTAGCTGCTGAAGGCTGTCTGGATTTAAATTTACATGCCTGACATAAGCAATAAACAGTGTTGTATCATTTACATTATTAATGCAAAGAAGTTATCCTTGAATACGTGTAATGTGTAATGTACTAGTGACATGAACATAAACATTTTATATTCTTATGACCTAGGATAAATATATTTTATAATTGCATATTTAATCTTTTTGTAGTTCACTGTACTTTTAAAAGCTCAGTTTGTACAAACTTCTGACCAAAAGAATTTCATTTTGAAACTAAACGTAATTATAATTTGTGCATGAAAAGAATAGTGCAACCATTCCCCATGTTTGACTCTCCAGTTTGAAATGAGCAGCTAGGGGTCTGATGAAGCACTTGCCAATTTCTACTCTGTTAATTTGCATTACTTATTTATTTTTTGTAGTTTTCATTATTTAAGTAAGACATAGAAATTTGATTTTTTTTAAGGCTTTTGAGAACTTAGCCCCCACTGCAAATCATACTGTTTAATAGTGTATTCAGAGTTCAGCTACTGTTTGAAGGCCAACGTTGTTCAAGTTCTGACATTCCATTAAATGTGAAACATAATGTTTTGTATGTCTATAGATTTTAATTGCTAGAAAGAATAAAATTAATTAATCAGTAATAGGTGTAAAAAGCACATCAAACGAAACTGTAGTTGGACTTTCAAGGGTGGCTCTAATAGAAAAGAAATGTTGGTGGTGTTCTGCCATACCCAGTGTTTTCAGCTGTATGATCCACTTTGGTAGCTTCACAAAGTCTAGAACTGCTTTTCAGGTTCCCCAGCACTGTATTAGAGACATGCTAGTAAAACACTTGACTAATATTTTGGGAATATCTGTGCTACAGCCCCTTCAAAATTATTGAGCACTCCCTTTCGATTACTTGGGCAGTAACACTTTCTAAATAGTAATTCAATACAAACCACTTTCTTCCCTTTAAATTACCTTTGAATATAGAGATGGTATGTGGCTGAATGTAGCTTGTTGTTCAAGTCAGGATCTAATAATTTGTAGATTGGATTGTACTTTGAAGCATGAATTTTATTTATTCAAGCATTGCCTTGTTGGGTGACTTCAGAGAAGTTATGTTTCCTCCTTCTGTTTTCTAAGCTTGGTTGTTTTCTGTTGGGTGTGGGGTCTTGTGGATTTTTTTCCACCCTCCTCCCCCATCTTGTAAAGCTCTGCTTGGATTTACTGCTGAAAATTAATCAAAGAGCTGGATGATTACTTTGCTCCTTGTTCAAAGGAATTGACTTCAAAGTTTTCCAGTACGTCCAAGCTTGGTAGTCACATACGAGGCATGGGGCCCAGTTACTCTGACATTTACTACACAAAGCTAAGTACAGTTTACTCTTTAAAATTCTCATTTCGCAATAGCCAATACTATTCTGAACTATGCTGTTTGTATAGTAAACAAATGCTGAAGGGTCCAGATGAGGAAAACAAGTGTAGTTTCATAGAGTACTGGAGTCGGAAAGTTGTGCGTCAGTAGGACAAGACAATTTTTTTCATGGCATTGCTGATCAATCATCCAGCTCAAATAGCAAAATGACTTGCTGACTGCTGGGACATAGCACAGGCAGGCAGCTCATGTGTTTTAAAAGACATTTCACAATTTTTACAACCGCAGTGACTTCTAGCCAGCAGGAAGACTGTCAAATTTTTTTTTTCCTTTAAATTGAGGACAGGTTTTTCAGTATCAGCTGTAACTGATAGTAGGTGTAAATGTATGTGCCTTATAAAGATATTTTGGTTATGGAAAAATACATGGAATGTAATTTAAATGCTTTTGTAACAGAAATATTGCAGATTTTATTCTAAATACTTAAAAGCAGCTAAGCAAAAAGTGCAGGCGGAACTTTGACTGATACCACACTGTCATTTATTGCCCTTCTTTTGGCATGAGAAGTATTTCCTGGGCTACCAGTATCCTACAGGCACTGAGCTCTAACTGCAGCTTGTCAAGTTGTCACTTGATTTTTTTCCTGATTCCACCTTCTAAATTCTGGCTTTTCAGTTTTCTTGATCCTGAGTAAGCATTCCTCAGTTCAGGGTGGGGCAGGGCAGGGGGCAGCCAGTTCAGATCACCTCACATTCTGTTACCTTCTTGATGCAATAAAGCAGGACTTGCACATTCAGCAGTTGTTCTGTGAAAGCTTGGTTTGGTTTGTGATTGCAAGTACCTTGGGAGTCTTTAACTGTTAATAATTTAAGGAGGATGAACCAGTACATGCCTTGGACAAAACTATTTTGAACAGTGAATTGTTCATAACAGTATGAGAATAGTAAGAAAAATCAAATGATTGGTCTCTTTGTACATTCCAGGAAATAATTTGGATAAAAATCTTCTTTCTGGTCCATCATTAAACCTTAAAACCCAAAATCTGGAGGATTGTTTTCTGTGCTGCACACTAAGCACTTGTGATACTTTGTTATTCTGTAGGATTTAAATTTGCAGCAGTTTTGCACAGCTTGGAAGTTAAATAGGAACAAATATGGGCCAAAATGAAGAACTGACGATCGCAGTCACCTCTATCATAGGAAATGCTTAAAGGGTGAAATTGAAGGACATACCTTCTGACCCCTCTTCTCTCCCCTTCCCCAATTTCTGGCAAGCTGCTGGCTGGTCCCATGCTACTTCTGAAATGTTGTTGGGCTCGATTCAAAGTGTTACTATGTTGGTTCTTCCCCTCTTCTCTGGAAATGCGTCAGCCGAAATATTTGATGTATAGTGGGCGTCTCTGATTAAACAATGTTTGACTCTCAGATGAACACTTGTGTAAAAATCATGCACGTTTACAAAAAAAAATACCTAGCAAACATTTGGATCTCCACTGCAAGGGGTTTTCAAATTTGAAATTAATCCTTTAGGTTTCCTGTTTGTGTTGTTGGTGCAGGGACAGTCCACTTAGTGACGGTACATCTGTATTTTCCTTGAAATGTATTAGATAAAATAATTTAATTCAGTGTGAAATAGCGATTTGGAAAAAAACCTCTTGATTTGTTATGGAAGTGAGATGTTGCCAGTGAAACGTAGCTTATTCTGTTAAATCTCGAATAATATGGTTTACTGACATCAGTTTATGTCCCCCTGAAAAGGGAAGAGGCGTAAATGTGTATGCATGTATGTGTGACTGGGTCATGCAGGCAATGAGAAAGCCTGGTTAGCTTTATGTTTAATGAATGTAAACCAAATTATTTAGTTTGCTGTTTGGCATTATAATAAAACCTGAGACACTTGAGGACTGCGCGAAAAACTAAATTAACAATGACAAAAGAGGAAGTCTTCTGCAGGGCCGAGTGGCTTAAGCCAGAGGACGGTATTTGCAAAGGTGACGTGACACACAGTAGTCTTCCTGGGCCTTTTTGTTTGCCCCCAAAGTTTTAAGTCAGTCTTTCATTTTTATGTACAAAAAATAAACATGTTCAAAATTGCATCTCTCTCTGAGTCTTTATTTAAATTGGACATATAAGTACTTGGAAGCCCTCTTTCAATGTGTCATAACCGGTGGGGGAAAGCTGCTTTATGAGTCAGTGTAGTGCTCGCAGAACTCAGACGCATTTTACCTGTAGTATCTTGGGGGTGTGGTGCTGTGAACACCAAGATCTCTTTCTGTAGACTCTGGGAGTGGAGCCTTGCCTTGCCTAAGAACGAAATGTCCAGTGCTGGGGTGTCTTCCTCACTACAGGAAATCTTTGCCTAGAGACAGTTACTTTGGTGCTGCTGTAGCAGGATTGACCTACAAAGCTGTGAGAGGTGATGTGTTTTGAGATGCAGCCTGCCATTGTCCCACTGAGGCCCAAGGAGACTTCTGCAGTGCTTGTGGTTAAGTGTGTGAGGAAGTGGTTTGCTGGACTGAGACCTGTACTTGAAACTCTCCAGCAAGGATGTGCCTTATACTGTAACATGGAAATACCTTCTGGAAAAGCAACGGCTTTCCAAGTGTACTTGCTCAGAGGCAGTAGTTGCTCCAGGGAACACATGAGAAGCTGTTTGATGTTGACAGTGAGCTGCAAACCTGCTGTCAGTTCTTAGAGTTTTTTTTGTTGTTTTTTATCCCCGTATTCTGTACTGAATCGGTGACTTTCTTTTGGTTGTATGTCGCAGGCCGAGACTGACTGACACCTAAGCCTACGAGACTTGTGAATATTCTGCAGCTATAAACTGCAAATTATTGACATGCAAAGCGAGACATGACCCCCCTCTTCGGGAACAAAAAGTGAGGTCTGTTAAATACCAAGAAGACCTCAGTTATCTGTTTACAGCGTAAACTGCACCGAGGGGATGAAGACCACCAGCAGCGTGTGCTACTTTGCAAAACGAAATGATTTGCCATCTTGTGTTTTTATAATGCCTGTATTAATGTAGAAAGATGTAAAAGAAATAAATTAGGAAATATTTTGTTTTGTACTGCCATTCTTATTGTATTTTTATACTTTTTGGCAGCATTAAATATTTTTTTAACTTGATGATGTGCTGTTGTGTGCGCGTTATGTTAGGGAGAACCTGTTAAGAGTGTGTGTTTTGCCTTAAGGTTTCCTGATAACCTGCCTTAACTGGAAAATGGCAAAATTATTAGAGTGTGCTTTATGCAAGTATTTTCATTAATGCTAAGTATTGTAGTTTGATTTAGGAGGAACTCTTGCACATTTCTTTCATAATACGCCACTAAGAATATTATTTTGTTAATCTGACCAGTTGGTTTGGTAATCCTTTTTATGTTTGCTATAAAATATACACAAAATACTCAGAGTAACTTTGTGATGGGAAAGTGTTCTGTTGGTGATGCTTTAAAGGGAAGGAAGATGAACAGCCTGACCTCTCTTGACCCATGGTCCTGTGTAGTTAACAGGAGCTGGGGAACAAAACGGAAGCGCACAGAAGTCAATGGTGTCTGTAATTAAACAGGTTTTGGATTGTGCCATCACCGTGTGTTGTATGTACGGTATTTTCCTTCACATCTCCCACCTTCTGTCAGTGTTCTCCTTGACACAGTCAGGATGGATTGGACATGGCTAAGCCGAGTGCTACTTAAAGGAGTTCTTCCAATGGAATCAGCAGGGTTTCCAGCCCTGTGCCTTTGGTAACAGAGCTGTTCTCAATTCTGCACTTGTTGTCTGATGGTTTCAGATAAACCTTAACTCACAAAACCCCTGTATATTTACTCTGACTGTCTAAACTGGCATGTGGTGGTGTTTTACATGGAATTTGCACTTTGCATATTTTTGTAACGGTTTTTTGTAGAAGTCATACAGTTACTGAAAATGAAGTGTGGAAGAGGGGGAAAAATCTCGGCCAACTCCAGCACTTTTTCCTAAAAAAAGGCAGGAGCCTGAAATCTTAGTAGAACTTGGTGCTGAGGCCCGTTCATGAAAGCAGTCATATTCAGAGTTGTGTTGAACTTGAAGGGGAAGCTGAAGCAGGGGAGTTCTTAATGCTATTACTTGAGCTGAGGACACACTTGACACCATCCTGAAATAGTCTAAATGGCCAGTCTGGTTTGTCCAAATTTTTTCTTTATGTGGTTACCATTGTTCTGAGCCTATATTGGAGGAGAAACAACATTGCGACTTGATTCAGTTTCCATTTTCAAGTTGGTGCAGCTGTGAAACCAGGAGTGTTTATACCAAGAGATCAAGCTCTGCCAAAAGCACTGCAACAAACCCTGCTATTGTTGATTACGGGAACAGGGCCTGTTTATACCACTTGGGACTTGCAGCTTGCAGCTGTTCATGCCTTTTACCTTTAGCTATGGTTTAGGTTTTCATTATTTTCCCCCTCTTGGAGTTGTGAGTAAGTGTGCAGTGCATGACTACTGGAAATGTGCATGTGCTTCATTAGTCTACCTGCTGCTATCACATGTGCAACTAGTTTATCTTGTGGGGCATAGATAGCTGAATATCCTAATAAAAATGCTCAATGTCATTAGTTTTAAAATGTTTTTCAGCTACTGAGATGCTGGAATAAAGTTGATGTCAGCCAACTCGATGAATCAGTAAAGGAGATCAAGATACAGGAGTTCCAAACCCAGGGCTTTCATTGTTTCATTGAGCGCTGTCTTGTGTCAGAAGTCTTGGCTTTCTGACCCGTGCACTCGTTTGGTTATTTCTACACAGGCCCCAGTTCTTGACTACTGCTGGGAAAGTGTATTTAAAAAGGTGAAGGAAGGGGAGAGAAAGGACAAGTGAGTGTGTAATGGCAGTCTTTAAACGGGGTTAGAATGATCAGACTTGTAAAAGGCATTTTTTTTCCAAATGAAGAAGCTGTGATTTACTGACTGCTATTTTTTTCTCCATGTTCAAGAGCAGTGTCGCAGAGGTGTTTTCATTTTTGCTAGTCATCTGAACATCAGGCCAAAGGTGCGGCCTTGTCCTGCAGGAAGGGCACACTGTTTTGTTACACTGTTCTGGTGCGTGCAGGGGCTGCGCTCTCCTGTCCCGGGCGCTGGAGGCAGGAGCGGCTCGGGTACAAGGGCAGCGCTCCCCCCCTGCGGCGGCCCCTGGCGGCCGCCCGCGGAACTGCCGGCCCTGGAGAAGCTGCGTCCTTGTTCCTCTCACAAGGATCCGACTGCCCTCTACCTTCTCCACGGGGAACAGGAAAGCCCTGAGGATTTTCCCTTTCAGAAAGTACTCTCAGTGTTCTCCTTTCCCCTTCTCAAGGTTGCACTCAGCTGTGCCTTTTCAGGAGGTACTGAACATCTATGGTGCACTTAAGAAAAATACTGCAAAGCAAACAACACCCCTTTCATTGCTTCTGTCTGGTGCTTCCATCCCTCAAGACTTAATTTGTCCTCCTGCTCTATATACACCTCATAGTCACTTGGCTCAGTTTGAAAATGGTTATTTTTTCCAACTAGCTTTAGGCTTATCAGACTTGCCTTGAGCTACACATGGCCTTTTGTCTGCATTCCTTGACTGCATCTGCATTTTGACTCGCCAATTTATTAGTCTGGATACCTGTGTGAGTTCCTAAAAATATATTTTGGTTAATTCTAACTTTTCAACTCTAGAACTGACCATCTTGCATCCATGATACAAAGTTGCTTTTAAATCAGCTGAAGTGACCAAGCACTTCCAAAATGTCAAAACTGAACACATTGCTAAATACTCTAGTGCAACAGGTACCATCACAAACATTGAACATGTGAACTGTCCATCACATAACTGCTGTCTCAGACTACACCTGTAAAATACACAGATACCAGACTTCCTGGTATCAGGCAAGGTTCCCTATTTATTTTATATTTCAGAGCATTGCATTCATGTTCAGTGTAAGAAGGCTCATTGACCTAGAAAGCTCACTGACCTTTCATTTCAGCATCTTAGCAGCTTCTGGAAATGGAACAGAAGCCTGGAAAAGGCTCAGGGGTAACCTAATCATGGGCTCCCACTTCACAGGGGGAGCCTACAAGAGAGCTGGAGAGGGACTTTTTACAAAAAGGCATGTAGTGCCAGGATAAAGGGAAATGGCTTCAAACTAGGAGTAGGCTTAAGTTGGGTATTTGGAAGAAATTTTTTACTGTGAGGGTGGTGAGGCACAGGCTCAGGTTGCCCAGAAAAGCTGTGGATGCCTCATCCCTGGAAGTGTTTAAGACCAGTTTGGCTGGGGCACTGAGCAAGCTGGTCTAGTGGAGAGTGTCCCTGCCTACACAGTGGGATTGGAAGTAGAGGATCTTCAGGATTCCTTCCAACCCAAACCATTCCGTGATTCTATGTAGACAGAAAAGACAGAACAGGCTGTAACACTGCTTGCAATCTCCTCAGTTGAAGCTACCACAACAGCATTGGGAAAAGAAGGCAAAACCAGATCACTTCAGACCTTCACTTACCTCACCAGTAAGTTTTGAAAAAAAAGTTAAGATCCACAGTTGACATGGAAGTGGAAGGTTTTATCTTCCAAGAAAAATCCATGCCTACACATCACTCTCAGTTCTCAGCTGCATTAAGAAGGAGCACCATAAGCTTGTCCACGGCAGTAACACTTAACCAGGGAAAAAGGTTTCTTTAAAAATATTTTATTAGAAAAAATTTCCAACCAAAATTACTCAATAAACAACTGTACAAAACATATTTCTTTGGTGAGCTTGTGAAAGTTACCTTAATTTCTTTAGCTATCCACATACACAAAAGGAATTTTTCTTAAATAAAGCATTTATGTAGACACCAAAGCAAGCTGCTGCTCCTTGGCCATTACTGTGTAATCATCACCTCAAGGGACATCTGTGACTGCACACTTGACTTACGGTGAATTCAGAGCTGATCAGAAGAGGGCAGGTGGGAGACCACTGCCAAAAAGTAAGCGCCAAGAACTCGGTATCTTCCACTGTGAAGAAGGATCTGTGGAACTGTTGTTCTGCAACAATTAAGTTTTAAGGAGTAAATATGTAACTCTGGAATGGGTATTAAAATAATGGGCAGCAGTACAAGTGTCACTGTCACGGTGGGTTGCTTTAGAGAAGGGCACTGGAAGAGAGAACTCAATCAAACTTGTACACAATTTCTGCCCACACCTGTCAAACAAAAGAACTGGTGTTCAGATTTGTTTTTTCAGGTGGGGAAACTCCCAGTGAGATTTTAATCAAAATATATATTTAATTCGGCATATTCTTGATGACCAAGAGCCAAAATGAACCCATCTGGACTGAAGAAAAATTAAAATAATGGATATAAAATATGAAGGCAAGAACTTTAGATCAAACAGTACTTACTTCACTTTTAACTAGCTGGAGCCATTCATTAAGATAGTTAACAAGAACAAATGCATCAGGGATGTTGTCTCCTTCAGAGCAAAATTTCAGAAGAACTGCCATTTGGATTCCCTTTGAACAGCTGCAACAAAAATGGGCATGCATTTATATTTCGTTTTTAGATCCACAACAATTATATTTATGTATTAAGAGCAGCAACAATATGCATGTATCTTGTGAAAAGCCAAAACCAAAAAGGAAAAATGTATGAATATTTTTTTTTCCTCTCCAGATTTCCTTGATCAGATTTCACACTTCACACTCTTTTGCTTAGTCTTGAATTTGTTCTTTACTTTGCAAGGCAGGAATCCTACATCCTGCAAGAGTATTCAGGCCTCTTTTACATACTTGGTTAGCATTTTTGTGCCAGTGAGGCATTTTACACATCCTTTGATACAATCAGTCCTTGTCTTCCTGTGTATTTTAAATCAGCAGTTTGGCAGGTTGCGCATCACTACTTTACTCAGAATATTCTCTTTTTTTTTCATTTAGGTACTAAGATTGTTATTTTAAATTTTTTTTCTCAAATCCTGGCAGGTCTTTTCTTTTGCAATTGTATATTGTTTCCCTACTGAAGTCAGTATAAAGGTAAGCATGGCATTAGTAACTTTGCTGCTGTTAAATGCAACAGTGTGGTCAGGTGTCAAAACTAATAGTTAAAAAATAAAAGTCAATTTTTCACCTAACGCTTACAACACATCTTTTGCAAAACTACACAGTTGTGCTATAAATGAGTATTAGTATCCAAAATTTAAAAACTCAGGCACGCTTTCAGCACAACTTCTGATGCACACACCTTTTAGCAAAACCCCCACAGCTAGTTTTTTTGCTAGCCCTGAAATCTTAACTTATTCTTAGTGCTCAGAATTGTTTGTGGGTTTTTGGGTATTTCTGTATAACTGATGTTGGAACCATTAGCCTCAGGAAACAGTTTTAGTTAAAGTAGCACAGGTACAGGAATTCTACTATTTACGAATTGTGGTTTGCATAATATATACCAGATTGATCACGATCATAACTGTAAAGGCTTTATTATTTTCCTTTAGCCCATTCCCTTGTATTTTTATCTTATTCTAACTTTATGATACAGAATTCCCTACTTTTCTTCCTCTTAATTTTGAGCCTGAAAGAAGTTCTATTCCTATAAAGCCCTTTTCTATATAAAGGACTTTTCCTATGACATAGCAGTTTATAAGATAATTTTAGCCAATTACTAAAGACTTCTGATACTGTTCAATGCTTATCTTTAGGCAACTCACCTCTCAGTGAACAATAGTTTTGTGATGCCTCCTCCAGGTATATGCAGAACTTTGTCTGTATCACTTATTCCAGGGTAAGCTGCTACTTTTTCCATTTCTTTCCAGTTTAACTCCTGCACGCGGCCTCCAACTGCTTTCTCCAGATCAGGTGTGAGCAGGTAGCGCAGTGGTGTCCTGGAAATAAGTCAAGGATGCATTCAGTCCGCCAAGGAAAGACACTACCCCAGTTACCACTTGTGGCAGACAGAAGGTGCAAGCACTGAGGACCTCACACCTGCAGTGAAGGGTTGCTCTGATGTTCTCTCCCTCTTCAAACCAAAGTTAGAAAGTAACTCTGTGGCCTCAAAACAGTACAAACTACTCAACTTTCTGCCACAAATAGAACTAAGGTACCCGCCTTTTAGGGGCTCAGATAGCTGGCTTGTGCCAAATATGTAAGCACCTAAATAGGGGAACTGTTTATGGTTGCTAAAATAATTGACAAATAAAATGTGCTTTTTCTTCCTTCAGATAGGAGGTGATAAATTCAAAATCTGTTAGGGTAAACTTGAACTTCACCATGAGACACTATTTTTAATAAGCTCACACTACTAATACATTCAGACTTTAGTCAAGTTAAAAGTATTCTCTGAATGCACTGCCCTCACTCTTTGGTAAATCTGCTTTAAGAGAGTTGTTCTGTGGTGCTGAGGGAGCTGGAGGGGTTTAAATCACCACAACTTATGACTCAGACCTCATCAAATAACCATCAGTCCCTCTCATTTAATTCCATGTTAGCTGACCATCCTGCAATTGTATGGATCTACCACTATATCTGGGATGTGCACAGATCTAAACGTCCTTTATACACTTATAGAGCCTGAGGATAACAACTGCAGAAATGCTAATTTTATTTGCAGAAGTACTGATTTTATTTGTTTTTCGTTAAATCTCCACTTATGATGCCCTCAATCTGCAAGAAATGCTTTGTTTTTAAATGGGTAGTAAATGGTATCTAGTAAAAATACATTGCAGTTGCAACCTGGCAGTTACCTCCCAACAAATAATAGCTGATAACTTCCCATTAAAAAACCAAAAAAGAATGACAACTTACTGTATTAAAGAAAACCTTCCACAAGCAGAATGATGAAGAAGAGGTAGGAAAGGAACCAATATTGTAATCAACTGTTAAAAATCTCATCTGTGACCTGTATGGCAGCAGTTAATCCCTGACACTGCTTGCAGCCACAAGTTAAAACTGAGGCTCTGTTGCCTGGCAGTTCCAGCCAAGTGCAATTTGCTTACAGCTTTTCATTTGATCAGTGCTTTTGACAGTAGTCACTTAGAAAATTCAGAGATTAATCCTGTATAACATCGTGTTTTAATAGTATACTAAGCATTTTATGACCTATGTACACATGCAAGCAAAAGCACCCTGCCAAAAGTACGAAGTACACAGAAGTAGAGGGAAATACGTCAGTCAAAAAACCCCAGAAACATCAATTAGGTCTTTTACGGACACAAACATACCCCAGAAGCTGCTCATCGTTGCGCTGGTACGCGTGGCTGCTGGACAGAAGGACAACCCTGGCACATTCGCTGCTCTTCACCCAAGAAAGCAGGGTTTCACAGAATGGCCTGTACTTGTTCTTTACGTAAAGACACAGACAAAAAACTGAAAAACTTAATGTGCTTAAACAATATAGGTGTTATATATCACATTTAGCGGTGATGTCAATTATTCTTCATATCCACTTAGTCTTCAGCCCCAGATATATTTTTAGAAAGCAGAGACCTGCCCTGGTTGTTTACTTAAGCAAAACTACATGTAGAATTATAAGAATTATCATTAAGACCACGTTAAAAACAACAGTACCACCTGCTTTGTAGCTGATAACTACCAAAGGAAAAAGCTTTAGAGCAAGATGGTATGGCAGGACCACACAGTATTTTTCCATAGTATGAACTGCCAGAATACTGCATCACAAATTTTTTTTTTCTGGCATGGCATTCTGCTTGTTTTACATTACAGCCACTGGCCAGTAATACTAAATTCTTCGTTTTTACATAATGAATGCAGTTTAAATGGATACAGCATACTACAGAAATAATTGGTATGACACACAAAAAATAAAGCTATTACAAAGAACACAGAAAAACCATAAATGTAAGGGAAAAAAATAAACAGACATAACCCAGACCATTTTGTATTTTCACGACTGTTAATAACTAAGGAGATATTTACACTAAAATCTACCAACACAGGCAGCTGTTGTGGGGCTTGGAAAAACAAAAGCAAAACCTCAACCCTCAATGAATTCAGAAATCAGTAAAACTGTCCCAACTGCAGAAGGTATTACAGCATGAAGTAGAAAAATAATTTTGCCAGGCCACTTAAACTATTTACCAGAACTATTCAAACCAAATAGTGAAGTAAGAACAATCAATGAACATACATACCTTTATAAAAGGTGATCTGATCTGCAGAACTACAAGTTTCTTTGAAGGTAAGGAGTACACTACAAGAAGAAATCATTAAGTCTTGTTAAGAAAAAACAGAAAGAGATCTGGGTTTAAATATATCAAGAATTATCCCATTTACAAATCTCAGGACAGTAAACCTTTCAGCTATCAATTCATACAGGACAGTCTGACAACATCTACTGTGTTAACAACACATATTTCTGTGCATTGTATTTTCATCAGACCTAATTTCAGTTGTACTAAATTCAAAGGATTGAATTACGAAAGATATATGAAGATTTGCCTTCTGTAATAATTCAGATAATCTATGCATCTTTGCAAAAACAGATTATTCTGAGATTTCTGTGATTTAAGAGGGTAAAAAAAATTAAATGCAATGATCAGTATAGGGAAAGAAACGAAGAATTTGTAGGGGGAGCGGGAGAAACATTACACAGGGAAAAAGGCAAAGCTATGTAGGAAGGAAGAAGAGTGGATAAGTATCCTAAATCAGAAACTCAACTTGTATTCCAATAATTTAAGTATGTGCACACTTGATATTGCTTTGGATTAACACCGCAGAGAGTTTTGGCTGCACTGCAATATGGCTGAAATTCAACATTTCTTACTGGTTCCAAATGTCAAATTGGGTTTCCAAAATAACAACAGGAACAGTTTCCTCTGTGAAGTGTAAATACGCTCCTATCTGTAGGTTTCTGCAGCTGTTATTACTAACCCTAAAGTAAGCACATCAGCAAAGTTTAACAACAACAAAAAAGTAAATGTGATATTCTTGCATCTTATGCCCCTTGCAAATAAATTCAGCATTCAATACCCACCTTCAGCATTTATACTCAGCTCCATTGAGTTTTCCTCTGCTGTTGCGTATGGGTTATTTCCAACCATTGGCACCAGGCAATCGGTGTAGAAGTAGCCAACTTTAGTCATGTCAAGTGTGGAAATCACCAGATCTATTGCCAGCTGACCAACATTTCCCACGGACACTGCTGGCTGAAGTAACAGAATGTGCCGAATTACGGGGTGCTTTAGGGATGACATAAGGTGCTCTTCAAATACCGAAAGCTTAAATTCCTTAAAATCTCGTCAAACATGATTTCTAAAAGTGGCTGCTCGTCTGCTGGCAAAGATGACCATTTCTTACCGGAAGAATTGGTAAATACAGAATTTGGCCCCTGTCCCACAAAAATCATCCTGGCCACTTCTGTGAATAATCCTGTTTCATTGTAAACTGAAAGAACTCCTTGGAAATTTACCTCTGCCCCCTCATTTCTGGATTGAGAGTAGATAAAAGCCACTCAAACAACTGATGAGAGACTGGCAAACATGATGCCCAAAGGCAACACTGGTAGTACATACTAAGCCCCTAAATCTCAGACTGACCCACAGACAAGAGTAGGTTGTTTTTCATTTTTTTTTAAGGATGAAAATAATAAGGGTGCCCTTGAATTAATTTTACAGGAATTGCTGTGGGTTGTCATCAATCGGGGCAGATAATGACCTAATATACCGACCTAATATGATGGCATAGAAAGAGAAAGTCAAGAGTCTGTGTCCTTCCAAAGAAACTATTACAGGAAGACAACTATAAAACTTTCGGTTGCTTTCCTCTAGTTTAGAATCAAATGTACGAATTGCTGCTGCTGCCCATTGCGGAAAGACACCGGATTTGAGGCTGACAGAAGGTGAAGGAGAACGCGGCAGCATCGAATGTCCCACGCCCTGGCTGGTACCCAGCTCCCCGCTCGTCCCACGCGAGGAGCACAGCAGTGATGTGTTTCCTGCTGCTTGTCAGCTGACCGGGAATCACTTCCTGCGCAGCCTGCAGAGTCATCCCGGGCTGTGCAGCCCTGCCTGGGAAGCGATGGGGTTCCCTGCAGCTAACCCAGCAAAGGGGGAGAAATCATGGGGTTTGCCCCTCCGCAGCCTGCGCTGGAGCCGTCCTCACACTGACATCGTCACCTCGGGCACGTGACCTGACACTGATGTCACACCATGTGTGAAGGCGATAAAAACACTTCCTAAAACAATCCTAATCCGAGATTTAAATGTAGCAGAAATAGTTGTTTTGTTTGGAAACATTTATATATCGCATCTAAATGAAAAATTTCCCAAGCTTTTGTTGCAGTGGCAACCCACGGGTGCTGCAAGTCTTGTAAACGCACATAGGGCGCATTAATTTTTAGAGCAACAGCATACAGCTATAGCTCTGAAATGGCATATAGCTATTGCTCTAAAATAACATATAGCTATTGCAGCTCGGCACGGATCATTTTGACAGAGGCAAACTCCAGGTTCTGAAGAAGGAGAAATTGACAGAAACAGAGAAAACCGCGCTAAGCTCTGCTGCAGACAGAGCCCTCCAAACCCTCTTTCCCTCGGAAGGACACCCCACAGATTCCACACACACCGCCTGCCCTGCGCCTTCTCCGCTTATCCCGCGGCCAAGTACCCAGGGACGACCCTCGGGCAGGGCAGGGAGAGACACCAGAGGCCCCCGTGTCCCGTCCCACAGGAGCGGAGCGGAGCCCTCAGCACCGGGACCCGGGGCAGCGACCCCTCAAACCCACCGATGGCGGGGAGAAGGGGGAGGCAGGAGCGTGACTCACCATGAGCAGAGTGAAGCCTTTAAAGTCGGGGGCGGCGGAGCCCCCGCCGCGGTCGCATGGAATGAACATGCCGGCCGGGAAGGGAGGAGGGAAGGAGGCAGTGAAGAAAGGAAGGAAGGAAAGAAGAGGGAGGGAAGGAAGGAAGCAGGGCGCGGACGCCGTACCCACGTGCTGCCGCCAGGGGGCGGTGGCGGCGCTGCCCGCGCTCGCTGCGAGGCCGTTGGGGCTCGTTCCCGGCGGGCTCCGCCATGTCGCTGCCGCCGGAGAAAGCCTCGGAGCTGAAGCAGATCATCCACCAGCAGCTGCTCAAGGTGGGACTGGCGCCGCGGCCCGGCGCCGGAGAGACTTCCCCTGGCCCTCGGGGCGCTGTGCCGGTCCCGTGCCGGGGTCACGCCGCTGAGGCGGTGGCGGCGCGCGCCCGCTCCGGCGCCCCGCTTTGTTTCCCCAACTTCGGTCACTGCAGGTGGTTTCCAGGCGCCGTTCTGTCCTTTTCTTGTTGCTTTTTGAGCGAGGGTCTAGAACTGACGGGTCAATAAGTACGGAGGCTGTAACTCCGATATCGCTTGTTCAGCTGTGGTGAGTGTTCCCACCTGTCACACAGGAGAACGGGGTGCTTGGAGCGAGTCCGGAGGAGGCCGGCACGATGGTTCGAGGAAGGGAGCACCTCTGCTACGAGGAAAGGCTGGGAGAACTGGGATTGTGCAGCCTGGAGAAGAGAAGGCTCAGTGGAGACTTTGTAACAGTCTTCAAGTACCTGAAGGGAGCCTGCAAGAAAGATGGAGAGAAACTTTTTACCAGAACATGTAGTGACAGGAGAAGGGGGGATGGATCCAAACTGAAAGAGAGCAGGTTTAGATTAGATATTAGGAAAAATTTTCACTGTGTTGGGTGGTGAGGCACTGGAATATGTTGCCCGGAGAAGTTGTGGATGCCCTATCTCTGGAAGTGTTCAAGGCCGGGCTGGGTGGGGCTCTGAGTTACCCAGGGATGGTGTCCCTGCCCATGGCCAGGGGCTTGGAATGAGATGATCTTTAAGGTGTTTTCCAGCCCACGCCATTCTGTGATTCTATTTCAGGTCCTGGTGGCTGTGACCTTAACATCCTTCCAGTGTGAGAGTCAGCTCTATAAATCCATTCGCTTTCACAGCTCAGATGATGGGCCGACATTCTCAGACTTCCCTTTGAGCACAGGAAAAGCTTGGAAGGGAGATCTGTTACTTTTATGCCTTATCTACAAGCATATAGAAGTGTATTTTTTCCTTTAAAATATAAGAAACTATATATTAAGCTTGAATTTTGAGGGCAACAAGGAATTAAAACAGTGACCATTTTGTAATTGATGGATTTGCAGACCTATTTGTAAGGAGGGAAGTTCAAGATGGGTTGCTGTTGAAGAGCAGTGAAAATGCTCAGGTTTAATGGGCTTGTAATTTTTTTTACTGATGGAGCTGCTTTTGTTAGGTAGTGTGTCATTTGATTAGCTCTGAAAGCATCCATATTTTAGTGTAGTTATTTCTGTGTTCCTAGGAAAACACCCCTGGCCTTACAGACTTAACTGTTAACTCATACCTGCTGCCATACAGAGAGCTGGTGTTTGTAACATATAATAAATTTTCTCTCAGATGGATGTCCATGGGAGGATACGAGAAGTTCTTGCTGAGACGATACGGGAAGAGCTGGCACCTGAGCATCAGCAGTTATCCACAGAAGATCTGATAAAAGCCCTAAGACAGCGAGGAATCATTGATGATGTTATGAAGGAACTTAAATTTGTAACTGTAAGTAGCTTTTGAAGAGGGAAAGTATTTTTTGCTTATTCCTCTTACTGACATGGTGTTTTGACAAAGTGAAAATATGCTGCTTCTGGAGGTTTGTAAGGGCATTACTGATTTGTGACATTGTAGGAGCAGAGAAGATTAATGCATATGCTGAAATTGGTTTGCTGATAATACTGCACTGAAAATATTGTTCAGTTTTAGAAGGGAGCATACCTAAGGAGTGGCATTCAGATGAAATGGAGGATTCTTTAATTTTTAGAAGACTATGGTAAGAGCAGTGTCGCATCCCTTGACTCCTTAAAAAGTCTTAATTGTAATTCCAGGATGTGAACGAAAAGGGGAGGACTTCAGCTCCAAAACCATCAACACATTTTGTTGACAGAGAACCACCAGTTTTGAAAAAAAGTATGTTTCTTGTTTATTTAAATGTTTGGATCATAGTTTTGAAACAAGTTTGAAGTCTACGATTTTTGCACTCTGAATTAGTAATCCAATGTGAACTGGCATAAAGGTGGATGTTTCCACTGCTTATCCACAGGGAGTAAGCTCATGTAAGCAGCAGCAATCAGTGTTGCATTAAATATGATTTATTATTATTATTTCATTTATTTTACACTAAGGTAACTCCCATATATTTTAAAATCACTTTCTTCTAAGCACATGTTTCAAAGAAGTTTCTTTTTTTGCTAGTCTCTTGTTAGTTAGCTGATATTTAACAAATTAAGCTTTCTAAGATCTGTTTGTAGTCTCTTCATTTTTATTGCTACGCTTTACAGCTAACATTGACCCAACACGGAGGTATCTTTACCTTCAGGTTTTGGGTGGAAAAGCTTTTCTGGAACATCTTCAGGAACCAGAGCCTCTGCCTGGCCAAATCTGTTCTACCTTCACTCTGTGTTTACATTTTCGAAACCAGCGCTTCCGTTCCAAACCTGTACCCTGTGCCTGTGAGCCAGATTTTCAGGATGGTTTTCTGCTTGAAGTACACAAGGATAGCCTAGGTAAGGAATATTGTGGGTTTAAAGCTGATGCTGTTGGGATTTTTTCTGACCTAAGAGTTATTGCGAAAAATGTTTGATATTATTTGGTGGATTTCTTTCCTGGTTTTTGTCATGTTTTCCTAAGGAAATTGATTACTGTATTGGGTTATGCCACTTGTAGATCTTTCTCTGCTCTTGCCTCTTTTCCTTCTTTTTCACTCTAAAATAACTTGAAATTGACCAACTTTATCCATTCTTAAATGTTAATTCCATTTTAATTTTTTGTGTATCTGAACTGGTTGCATTGCGGTACTCAACTACAAAAGTCTTTTTATCTTCTCTGTAAATTAACTGTAATCTTTCTGTAGCTCTGTCCTAAACTGAGTTTGGCTTTAAGGTGAGACCATTACTTACGCTTCTAGACTCAAGATTTTTCTTTATACACATTGCATACATTGCATTTTGTTGCCTACTTTCTTTCAATTCTGAGGAGAACTTGGGATGATAATATTCTTGCTGTCTTATTTTGGTTTGATACTGGCAGGTGACGGAAGTAAGATGGTGGATGCAACCACTATGTTATCTATATGTGACCCAGTGCATATGGTTCTGATCAAAACAGACACATCTGGTGAGACCACACTGGTAGCATCCTATTTCTTGGAGTGGAGGTCTGTCTTGGCTGCAGAGAATGGCACAACAAACGTTGCTGTGGAACTCCTGGGTGTAGGTAAGGATAAACAATAAACATGTGTTGATGACTTAAAATACTGGGTACTGAGCATGCTTACAAGCTTAAAGCAGTATTTTTGATCTAGTTCACTTTTGATTCAATTCAGACATAACTGTGAAGTATCCTTAGAAAATGCCTAGAAAATTTAATGGTCAGATTTTTCTGTTACCAAGCTGCTAGAAATGAGTATTCCAGATCCCATGTAATAATGGTCCTCATGTCTGGGAATTCCCACTACTGAATATCTGCAAAATCTGGTTAAGTTATCAGAAACAAACCAACCAAGCAAAAATCCAGTAGTTCATCTCCAGGGGTATATCTGATCAGTGCACTGAGGAGTAAAATATGGCTTGTGTGCCTTTCATAGCAAACTAACAACAGCTGGGGGAAGGGATCTCTGCTCTGCTCCCATTAATCCCAGTAGCTGGAAGTATGTTTTCTGAATGGCTTGGTTTAGGTGTTTAGCAGTTAGTACTTGTGTATTTTTGTGTATCACTTGTCCCCAGTCCTCTCCTCAGGAGTTCCAACCTAAGTTTTTAGGATATTATGATTTAGTGATTAGACTAGATCTCTCATGACTTCCTACGAGACTTTTTACAAGAGCATGTAATGACAGGACAAGGGGGGATGGATTCAAACTGAATGCAAGTAGATTTAGGTTAGATATAAGGAAGAAATTCTTTCCTGTGAGGGCAGTGAGGCAGTGGAACAGGTTGCCCAGAGAACAAGAAGTGGTCATCTGAATCAGTGTTCGAGGTCAGGTTGGATGGAACTCTGAGCAGTGTGATTTAGTGGAAGGTGTCCCTGCTCATGGCAGGGGGATTGGAACTAGGTGATCTCTGAGATCCCATCCAACACAGGCATTCTCATTTTAATTTTCTGTAATGACTTGGAGATGCATAGCAAATGAGTTTAATTATCAGATGGGTGATGGAGCAAGTTAAATTTAATTCTCATTCGCTTTTTTCCAAGTAATAAGTATCAATCCAATAAATCCAATGCTTTTTCTCCTCTTCAAAATCTTGTCATGGTACAAAATGCATCAAGAACATCAAAGGATGCTGCCATCTCAGATAAATAGATAAACAATTATGCGAGGCTTTCATTGTTTGTATTGCTTATGGTCCCATCTGTAATCTGTTCTGTAATGCTTATTGTTGTTTATGTAATTCAAAATTTTCAGCATTAGGCAACAACCTTACGTTGGGGGGGGTTGGTTGTTTGTTTGTTGTTTTGGGGAGTTTTAAAAAGTTGATTAATCTCTTTGTATGACAGCCAGGGTTGTTCATCATAACTGTTTCTTGGGGAAGATGAACTTCACTTATTTCCGAATGATGCCTTAGGTTTTAATTTCTATATTTTTCAAATCCTGTACTGCCTAGTGTGTAACTCTAAAGTTTCTTGTAGCTTGTTAGCTGCTCTCTTAGGCCAGATAGACACAACAAAGCTTCCCTGAGCTTGCTGTTCAAGGACACTCGGGTTGTCCTAGGCCCAAAAGGTGTAAACTAGGACCATGAAAGAGGTGGAGAAATTGAAGAAAGCTAAAGTTTTAATTGGTGGATTTATGCTGATATGCAAATGGACCAAACCTATAACAGTGTCAAGAACTTGTGACTCATCGTCCATCTTGGGGTCCATTTTATGGAAGCAGCCTCTGGCTCCCCAGGGTGTACCTTGAAGGCCCTTCAAATAAATACCTACCTTTAGTCCCTTACTCTTGTCTAGTCTCTGTTTCTACGTGGCTGGGAGAAGGCATCACAACTATATAAATTTGAGTTACTTATGTAATCAGTAGGAATAGGCACATTTACAGCGTATGATTCTCTGATTTGATTTTAGATGTCTGTTCTGGACATTTCTAGAATACCATTCATCTCATATGTCCCAGTACTGGCTGCAAGTAGGGCTTTGGATAATTGTCTTGAATCTAGACACCTGTGCTTTTTTTGTCATATTATGCTTTCTTACAGCCTCATTTGAGTTTGAAATTTAAATAAAGGTTCTTATTTTGCCTATGTTTAAAGAAATTTAGTTACCTTTTGTGATTATATATAAGGCTAACATACATATTTTAATTGTTTACCTCTGCCTGGCTGAAATAATCTAGGCAAATTGAATATGAGAGAACTGATGAAAATTTATTTTGTTTCAAAGGTACAGAGTCTAAGGTTTCTGTTGGTGTTTTAAACATCAGACTGGAAATGTATCCACAGCTTAATAAGACACTTTCTTCAGAAATAACTAGTACTCAAGTGAGTAATTTCTGGGAGGGCTAGCTTATTCTTTTGTTGGTGGGGGCAGCTCAGTATAGAATTGTAGATATTGGGGGCCATGGGGTTTTTGAATGTTTGATACTTCTTCTTTTTTTCTATTAAATTTAAATATAATTACCTTTTCTAAACTACTTTGTCTATACTGACCATTACTCAAAATATTACTTTCATAGTTTTTTTCTAATTACTTGTATCAAAACCTCTGAAGAAAAAAGAAAGATGCAATATATATAATTTTCTTCAGGTAGTATATATGTTTTCTTGCCCTTTCCCATGTGAAATAGTAATTTCAAGTCAGCTATTCTGCTTGGAAAGTTGGCCAGTAAATGTTGGCCTGAGGTGCATGCAGATATTCTGCTGCACATTAAAATCCAAGCAATCGTTCTGTACAGAAATGCATTACTTAAAATAACAGTACTTCGGTCAAGCTTAATATATGAACCTACAAACAAGAAATACAACTTGAAGTTTTTCTTAATTGGATTTCCATTTAAAAATACTAAAGGTTTGCATGACAGACTTAAAATATTAAGCTTTATTTTACATCTGCCAGGATGTGGTGTTAATGTACTTACTGATTATGGTTTTTTTTTCTCCTGTTTGGAATTAACATGTGTAGAACTGGTTTTGTTTTTCCTACCTACAGTTCACTTTGGAACGTCAGAAAACAGCAGAAAAAGAACGTTTATTTCTTGTGTATGCCAAACAGTGGTGGAGAGAATATCTGCAGATCAGGCCTACCCACAATACAAGGCTGGTAAAGATCTTTGCACAGGTTTGTAAATTCTACAAATAGACCAATCCTTTCTTTACGGTATCTTTTAATTTTATTTTGAACTTTATGTGTATGTGGAATCTGTACAGATTTTTGATGTGGTTGTGTTCAGGTCAAGGCTAAATGTGGTGTGTCGCGCAAAAAAATTAAATTTGTAAGGACTGAACTTCTGTTTGTCTATTGAAGCTTAATAGCATGATGCAAACAGGAGGGTTGCTCTGACTATCTCTGATGTACCAAGTGAGAAAGCCTGTTTAGTCTTTTCCTTGAATATTCACAAATGGCAGAGACGTATGTGATCTGTACAAAGTATTTCAGGTAAATTCTGAACCAGATAAAACAGTTTAGAAAATGGACTTCCTAGAGCTATTAGAACAGATACACACAATATTTGAACTCTCTGTGGTCTCCAATGCAATCCCTCTGGTTAACATCACACAACAGCTACAGTCATAATTACTGGGGTCTGATAAATTACTCTATCAGTTGCTCCTTAGTAACTGTTCCTCAGTAAAAGGAATGTTCATGCTATGAATTTTTCATGCTATGAATTTACCCTGCATAGTAGCAATTTTCCTACCACAGTAACTTATCTCAAAGTAGTGTCCTGAAGCGATCTCTGCCTCCTCTTTGGTAAGGCAGCAACTTCCCTTCTGGCTGTGCCCTGACTGTGCAGGAGTGATGTGAACTTCCAAATCCCAGCCAGCAGCTGAGTCCCCACCCAGTCACTCTCTCACTCCACCCCAGTGGGATGGGGGCAAGAGTAAAAAGGGCACAAGCAAGGAAAAGTTGATGGGTTGAGATGAAAATGGTTTAATAAATGAAGGAAAGAGAGAAAGGAAGAATGGGAAAACAGTGATGCAAAGTTAGTCACTCGCCACCTCCCAGAGCAGGCAGATGCCCAGATAGTCTCCAAGCAGGGGCAAGTTTAGAAAAAGTCTGTTCCCCAGCTCCACCAGTTTTATTACTGAGCATGACACTGTTTGGTAAGGAATATCTCTTTGGTCAGATCAGGTCAGCTGTCCTGGCTGTGTCCCCTTCCAGATTTTTGTCCACCCTAAACCTAAGACTGTGTGGTGACAGAATAAGAAGCAGAGAAGGCCTTGAGCCTGTACAAGCCCTGCTCAGCAGCAGCTGAAACACTGGTGTGTTCCCAGCACTGTTTTGGTCACAAATCTAAAGCACAGCATCATGAGGGCTGCTGTGAAGAAAACAAACTCCCTTCCAAACAGACCTAGTACAAAGGCTTTAGGGTTTCAGAGCAGAGTATAAAGAGAAACAAGTCTATAATTAAGTAGGATGGGAACTAGGCCCCTGCTACATCGGTACCTATAGAGAGCGTTTTATGAGTCTCCCATTGGCCATAGCAAATCTTAGTAAAACTTTCTGGGAACAGAAATGAGTTTATTAGATTAGTTTGATAATTTTGTTACCATCTGGTTTCAGATGAGTAATGCAGAAACAGGCATTATATATGTGAGCCTATATTAAAAAATAAATCCTGCCTGTGGGGTTTTTTTTTGCTGCTTTTGAGTTGCGAAATAGTTTTCAACAGGATTCCTGTCAGCTTCAAATAAATGCTGCTTTTTTTCCACCAGCTTGCTGGAAAAGCATGACAAAACCTTAGCGGGGACAATGTATGGCTACAGTAAAAATATGAGACCATAATTTCCTGCAGCTGCAGAGATTTAAAAGGCTTTGATCCCTTTTTAAAATATATGAGCATAAAAGTACCAATTTAGTCCAGTGAGGAACAGAAGAGCTTTCTTCTTCTTGAAGTAGTTTTAGTAGATAATAACCACAGTATTTGCCTGCAGCATGTAATAAAGCAGACCTTTTTTTAAGTCACCTTATTTTTTCATATTTCCAAGAACTTATAATTTCTTAGTATTATTGCTTAATTTATATAGATCCAGTTACTTCATTTTGAGTAATTTTTACTGCTTGGTGTTATGAAAAGAGGTAGAGTATTAAAATTCAGAAGTAAATAGACACCTTTTGAATTTTAGAATCACTTGCTCAGCATTTAATGCTTTTGGGGGGAGGGTTTTCTGGGTTTGTTGTGGAATTTGGTGTGAGATTTGTTCTGGCTTGTTTTTATGCTTGATGATAATGTGGAAGTTGATAGTGGGTAGAGCATGAACAGTTCCTCACCCATTTGAGAAAATTAATTTCAGCCTGAGCTGTTCCTGGTGTCAAACATTTAGTCCAGAATGCCCTGTGAGTGACAGAGCCAGAATAAAATCTAACTGTGATTTCTCTAAATGAGTTGTCTTAATGGTCTTGTGTCCTAATTCTGGGGGTATTTTAGTGTCCTACTGGTTTTGAGTGATACTCATTCCAGGTAGGATACATCCCAGAGAAAAAAGTCAAAGTTAAGAGTAACGTTTTACGACGCTTGTGCGGCTGGCAAATAACCACATTTTACCTGTTCAGGATGAAAACGGGGTGAACCGCCCGGTGTGCTCCTACGTGAGACCTCTGCGGGCGGGGCGGCTGCTGGACACGCCCCGGCAGGCAGCGCGCTTCGTCAGCGTCCTGGGCCACGAGAGAGCCCCGGTCATCGGCGGGGGCGGCGGCAAGCAGGAGCAGTGGTGCACCCTCCTCGCCTTCTTATGCAGGAGCAAGGTGCGTGACCGTGCCCCTTGTGTGCCACTACGGAGTAGGTGTCCTATTCTAACTGAAGTTGGGAATTTAAAACAGGCTACGAATACTTGAATTAAAATCAGATTTGGAAGATTCTGTTAGAGTTGGGTTTGAGGTGTTTTTAAAGACAAACAGATGCTAAATAGCAGACAAGAAGGCTTTAGAGCAGACTTCCTTTACTGCTGTAGTTGGGGTCCATTTGTCAATGCACCTCTTTGACACTGAATTTGCTTTTCTTCCATTGCATTTCTAAGAACACGTGTTCATCCAATGAATCCCCGCTACTATGCAGGACACCAGTTAAAATTCTGGGCTAATCCAGGAAGAGTAGGAAAAGTCTCTTTCATCTCTTGTCTCTTTCGTTGTTTTGATGTTTTTGTTTGTTTGTTTTTAGGGGTTTTTTGTTTGGTTGTTTTTTTAATAGATGGCCTAAAATATACTGGTAGTCTTTATGTTCCATTTTTGCAAGATAGGAATTTTCACTAAAAGTTTCAGCCTAGGTCTTGGTGGTCTGACATTTGTATCGTATGACTATAATAAAGGAAACAAACTGTAACTCATTCTGGTTTATAGCTCTTCTGTTGTATGAGTAAAAGTAACACTGATCGCTTCTGATACCTCTTTGGGGTGGTCAGTGCTTTTCATTGCCACAGAGATACTTCTGCCTTCAAAAATAATGTTACTGATATGTTTGCATTTAAAAGATGTGTTCATGGCAGCAGGGGCTTTATCCCATATTTTAGACTTGCCTTCAAGACCACACAGAACAGGCATTGGCTGTTGTCTCTGAATATCATATAATGCATAGGTGCCGTTTAAAGGCAGCTCTGGCTGCCCCACTGGCTTTCAGATGGACATGGCCATAGGGACTTTGAGGACCACTGTGTTTGGAGGCACAGAGAAAGGTGTTCCTTCAAGGCAGAAGTGGGAAGCTGTATGGAAAATTGAATTTAGCCCCTGAGACACTAGCTGGATCGTTATTGTTTTTCTTGTGGGAAGTGGTATGGCATTATTAAAATAACACAGGTTCACTGCAAACTTGTTTGAATCTACTTTTCTGCATGTTTCCCTTTTATGCTGTGGTAGGGGAAGCTTGTGTTGTCTTGATACATCCAAGAACTCTGAATTTTACATTTTCAGCATTCTGAATAGTTATTTGTCTAAAGAGCCTTACTGTTCTGCTTCTGAATGCTGTACTTTGTGCTATGAAGCCTTCATTGTTTGAGCAATTTTTGTTCTTACTTTACAGCTAACATTTGTAAAGAACTCAAGAGACAAAGGATATTAGACATTGCCTTTGGAAATTGTTTTCTGTGAATTATCAGTGGTAGTAATGTATTTATGAGATAAATGTTTTTCTGACTGAAGAAGAAAGCAGCTGCACATGATTCCCAGTTGGTTTACAGTTAGGTCTGTGGGGGACCTTGTTTTATCATTGTCTAGTTTCTGAACTTTCACAACACACTTGAGTAAGTGAAATACCAGTAAAATTAGATTTTATTAAATGAAAAATTTCCTAACTGTGTGAAAATATTGTGTAATTTCTAGTCTTGCCTCAGGTATTCGCCTTATATATATATTTACATTTAATCGGAACATTTTTTTTGTTGTGGCAGGTCGATAGATTCTGGTTTTGGGTTACTTGAAGGTATCTTTATAATCATAAGAAATGTTTCCTCTTATTAATCGTACACTATACTTGAACAAACAGTATCAACAGTCTGTCATTAGAACATGCATTTTTAACTGATTTATTGTATTACAGAAAATTAAAACTTGTCTAGTTTAAATGGTAAAATTCTGACTTTTGATACATGCTTCATAGAAATAGGAGAGTATCATGACTTGTTAAATGGTGATTTGAGAAATATTGCTGTTTTCTTTCTTAAGGTTTTATCCATAATATTCAAAACAGCTTATTAATATTTACTGTCTAGGGTGACTGTGAAGACCATGCTAACCTTCTGTGCAGTCTTCTTCTTGGGTTTGGATTGGAAGCTTTTGTGTGTGTTGGAACAAAAGCAAAAGGAGTCCCCCACACTTGGGTAATGACTTGTGGATCTGATGGAACAATTACTTTTTGGGAGAGCTTAACAGGACATAGGTGAGTAAAAAGAATATAAGGAAACAGAACAATTTGTATTGAGGTTTGTGGAGGATATTTTTGGTGTTGTGGGGTTTTTTTGATCTTTATACCCTGTCATGTAATCCAGGTAATGTTTATCTTTGAATCTTTTTTCCATCTACTGCTTTTGCTTGGAAAATAGCTGAAAACACTGATTCAGTGTGAGGGGAAGTATTTAATCAGTTTGTAATATATCAGTGTCTTTAATACTGTATGGTGACTGCCACTTATGGCAGCTGATTGCCATCAGTGCTATCACTGCTATAACATCATTTGTAAAGGAGATGAAATCTGACACGATTGTTTAGGAATCCATTTTTTGCTTGATTTCATCAGTGGAATCAGTGTTGCATTACTTTTTTTTTTTCCCCTGCAGAAATCTCTCTAAGTTCTCTGAGATTTTCTCTTGCTTGAGTCATTTAAGAAGGGCACATGTAGTTGTTTGGTGTACTAGAGCTTCTGGAACATGTTCTTTCCAATATTCAAAACAAGCAATTGTGTTTTGCCACTATTTGTGTATCCTGTGATTAGCATTGCAGGTGTATTTCTCTAATGTGATGAACAGCAGGGAAACTGTATGAGCATGTTCTTATAGTTGCAAAATTTAACTGCTTGAATAATCAGCTTATTTTTCTGGATCTAAAGACTAAAAGTGATGTATTATTTGATTGTATATTATGCCTCCAAAGTATGTAAAGTTATGTTTCTGTAAACAAATGAATGCCATTTTGGGGGGAAAAATTGATGACAAACTTGGCTTGTATTTTTAAAGGAGAAATGGCTATATCTGCCCCATCTAAATATTTTTATTTTGCCTTGAAATAAGCTGTATTAATAAGAAATTAAATCTTTTTGACTAGGTACATCCACAGACCTATCAACCCTGATGACCCTCCCCTAGTTGAGCAGCCCAAGCCACTGTATCCATATCGCACAATAGGTTGTATCTTCAACCATCAGAAGTTCTTTGGAAATTGTCAGCCCTCTGATGCCGTGGAGGTGTGTGTGTTTGACCTGCATAATGAATCTAAATGGAAACCCATGAGTGAAGAAGCAATAAAATCTGTGTGTCCTCCTGGAGCAACGTCTTCAGTTCCCCCTTTTCCTCCTCTGTGTGCTTCCACAATAGATGCTGCTGTAACAAGCAACGAGATAGAGGTGCAGCTGAGGATACTGGTCTCTGAACACAGAAAGGTGAGAAAGATTGGCAGTGATCTGTCATGGTAATAGAGGTCCATATGTTAATTGTATACTTGTTTTGGATAGCCGTTTGTTAGTTCACACAGTTGTATCTTTGCAATGTGTTTTCCATCAGCTTTTGCAGAAATGTGATATGTGAAAAGTGAAATCACTGAAAGTAATGTTTGAGAAGACTGTAAGGAGCTAGTTTAGACATCATACTTATTATAATTTGCAGTGGTGATCTGTAGCCTCATGTGTGGGCTCTTCCCCCCACCCTGCCTTTGCCCCTTGTTCTAGGTCTGTGATCTTCAGCTTATTGGCTCCTGCAGACCACCCATGAGTGGTCTGTTAAAGCACCAGGAAGATCAAATCTGGTTGTTAGTGGGCTTTGCCAATCCAACACAAATGTTTCTGGTCACTACATAAAAGCAAGTTTTCAGCTTTCGTGATCTGACTCTGACTGCTTTACAAAATCAGAGATGCTTTCAGAAGTTGGTTTTGTCCTTTACCAGGATTTTTACAAGGCATAATGTGCCAGAAATGATACTTCCTGTGCTGGATATGAAAGCAGTGATAATTTAAGTCCCTGTTAGCTTATGTCTGTTTTTAATGAGGTTTTTTGATTGTTTCTGTTTTTATCTCTCCACACGATGCCAGCCTTTAGAGTGGCAAAGTAATTTTCCGAGTATGAGTCTCATGCAGTGTTGAATACATACTTGGTAGATTTTTCTACTTCTTTGCATTTGGGATGGTAGGTGGAAGGTGCAAGTTCGTGGTGGGAAGGTGGATGGTAGAAAGAAGGTGCCTTTGTGTTTTGGGAAGCTGTTGTGCATCATTTTTTCAGAAACGGTTTTCCATGAGACATTTGAAAAAATGTCAGGTGAATCTTAGTTGATCTTTTCCGTATTTTTGCTGTGTGTTTATGCATATCTTCTTAGATTTCATGCAGAGATACTGTACGTGAAACATCTGGTTTCAACTCTGCTGGTCTTATGTTCAAGTCTAATAGTTTAACTTCATTCCTTGATAAGTGTTTGATACTTGTGTTGCTTGCTTCTGGTGGTGGTGTTTGCTTCTCCCAGTTGTTGTGTGAGTCAATATACAAATCTCACTCTGCTTCGTGGGTTCACTGCCATTAACTACCAATATACAGATCCTTGGATTTATTTGAATCTATACAGTTGGCAAGTTTAGGCATATCCTGATGTACCTTCTGCACAGTTGTCATTGTTCCGTGACTTGCCTCCCAGGATCTTGGCCTTTCTACTGTTTGGGATGATCAGCTCTCCTACCTGTTGTCACCAGCATTAGCAGCCTATGAGCTCGAACGCACAACAGGTGTTTCAGCAGGAAATGAGGAGTTTCAGGATGCCGTAAGGAGAGCAGTACCTGATGGTCACACCTTCAAAGGGTTTCCCATCCATTTTGTGCACAGAAATGCCAGGAGAGCCTTTGCCACGTGTCTTCGGTAAGTCTAAATGTAAAGATACAGGTATATGTTAAAACTGAATTGTAATCCTTAATTATTAATTGCAACTCATTTTTTTAATAATGAATTTTAAAGAAAATTAATTTCGTTAGGTTAGAGCTGGAAGAAGAGTTGTGTGGTATATGTAATGGGTCATGGGGTACAGAGCTTTTAGATTACATTGCTGCTTCAGTGGTGATAGACTTCTTATTGTGGATTAAATTGAAGAAAGAGACGTTAATTTAATTTCTCTGCGCTTTTAAAAAATGATCAGTTGTTGTGTCATTTTCCTCCAAGGCAACAGCCCTTGCACTATAGAACAGTACTATTATTTGTAATGACAGACTCATGATATTCATTGTTACTTAAATGTTAGTCACATTGGAAAAAAATTGCACTATGTAATTAAAAGTTTTAACAATATTTTAGGATTATCTGTTACCCCTGTGTTTCTTTTTGTCATATAGGTCTCCTTTTTGTGAAGAAATAATCTGTTGTAGGGGAGACCAAGTGCGACTTGCAGTTCGTGTACGAGTGTTTGCATACCCTGAATCTGCATGTGCTGTTTGGATCATGTTTGCTTGTAAATACCGCTCTGTCCTTTGAAAAAAAACCCAAATTATTCATACCTTCTTAGAGCTGCAAAATAATGTATGTGGGTATAAAATGATTCAATTAAAAACGAATATAGTATTTTATATAAATGCCACTGATTTTGGACACCACAGTGTGTGTATTGAAGGGGATCGTGTACACAGTAATGATTGTATTTATAAAGAGAATTTATTCTTTTTAATAAAATTTACTTTTAATATTTATAGGAATGTGGGTCAAGTTACTAAAATGTGTGCAAAAAATACTGGCTTGTTTTTTGCAGTTCTGGGTTGGTGTAAGAGTTTGTTTAGAAGTAGGTCTGCTTTACCTCTGCAGGGTAAGAGACTGTTCTACCTCTCCTTTCCCTGTAGTGTACAGGGTGTACTTTGTGAGTGACTGAGATCCAGAAATATTGATGTTTAAGCATGTGTCCTTTGCACAACAAAATTTATTTCTGCCTCTCTTGGATCTAGCAGTAACTTCTACAGTCAGCTTCTGAGAAAAGTTCAGCTAAAGGTAATCTTGTTAATCTGTGAATTTATTAATATATGGATGTGTCTGGGAAGACACAATAAAGATGCTCTCAGACCTGCCAGGTTCAGCAGAAAGGAAGGAATTATGGCCCTTTATTGTTTACATTATCTCATTCTTATACACGTCCCAACTCCAGAAGCGATTGCAGAGCATGTCACTTCCTTCTCAATCCCACTGGAGAAGAAAGGTGCTCATCAAAGCTCTCATATCACAAAAGGAATGAAAAACAGAAAATACCATTAAGTAAACATTGGCTATTATTTACATGAATCTGTGTGAAAGAATCTGACTCCAAGGTTAAAAACAGAAGGCTTACAGAAACCAGGGCAACATATGGATTTATTTTTTAAATTTACATCAAGACGGGTATCTGAAGATATATGAATTTAATCATTTGTGGATTTATTTTTTAAAATATATATTAAGATGTGGATACTTGAGGATGTTAATAGTTATGATGGGTTAGATAAAGTAGTTAAACCGGATGCCTTTTTCCTCATTACCTTAAGAAGTTTCTGAAGTAGAAGATGTAGCCAGGCCATTTTGCTTGACAACCATTCATGATTTTGTCTAATTCTGACGCTCAGATCTGTACTTAATTACCCATCTGCAGTTTTGTCTGTCTTAAACCTGTGGGTGATGATTTTGCTGAGTATCTTTAAGTCTTTGTGCTTTGCAAAATGGCAAGCACTTGGTCTTACTGAACTTCTCCTTGCCATACCTCTCAGGTTTTTCCCCATGTGGATTCCAGGCACCTCTTCTTGAGGCTGGAAAATCTGAAACGCTTTGGTTTCTTCTGTAGAAGCCATTCTGTGTCAGTGATAGCCCATGACCACCTCCTTTGGTTCTACTTCTAAGAGGGAGGCAACTCTTTCTCCTGGTGCTGGAGCAAAAAAATTACCTGATCCTGGAGAAGCTTGCAACACATACAGCAGGAGTGAATGTTGGCATTTTGCATGAACATTTAATCAGCAGTGTGGCAGTGTGACACCATTTTTGTCCTTTTTTTTTTGAAGAGGTGTTAAATACTTCTTACAGCAGCACTGAGGCTTTTTAAATTTAGGACTCTAATAGTACATTATGTACTTACTGGCCCTGCTGCTAACTTTACAAGTCTGGTTTTGTGTTATCTTTCGTTTTATACATGAAAGATCAAATTGTAATCGTTTGGCTGTTACACAGCGTACAGGATGCTGATGAGAGCTTCGCAAGTACAATTTCTGCCCCAAATTCATTGTATCTAAATGTAGCATGAAAGGCTGGATCATATTGCATGGTGAATATCGCCAAATTTAACAGCGTTATTGAGGCACCAGTTGTACTTAAATACTTAAAGTTGCACCGCTGGATGTTGCACAAGAGGAAAGAGGAAAAAGCAGCGGCGTTCAGTACAGCTGGAAGTGAAAGGGGAGAGAGGAGCTGGAAGTGGAATGCGTGGAGAGGAGCCGGCTGCTTGGAGCCGGCGGCGCGGGCCCTGCCCAGGTGCAGTACCGCTCCTGCACGGCAGGGGGCGCGCCCAGCGCTGGCCCTCACGCTCCCGGCTCCCCGTGGAGCGGGTGGGAACGGGAGATTTTTAGTTTCCTTTCAACGTGGAAGAGGTAGAACACTAAAGAGAGAAACGCCGTGTGTTCGGTGTGAGCTCCTGGTAATGTAGTCTGATGTTTTTCTGGGAGAAAGTGCTCGTTGGCCTGGGGCGAAGCTGGCATGAAGGGCTGTGCCCTTCTGGTACCCAGGTGTGTTCAGGGGCAGGGACGTCAGTTCCCATCTGCTTGGAAGACGATTCCCTTTCCATACTGGGCCAGTTCAACTTTGCTAGCCTTTCTGTGTACCCTGGACGCTTCCAGCTTGCTGCTGCCGAGGATGGAGCTTTCCCGGAGGAAGTGCTTGCTTTGTGAGGACAGACCCTGGAATTCAAAGCCACTCGCCCTCCTGCCGTGAAAGCAGGGACCTGCTAATATGTTTCGCTGTATCCGTGATGGCGCGGGTTGGTGTCAGTGTTTAACGCTTGGGGGTGCAGGGAATGTCATCCTTCGTCCCGCCGGGAGTTGTTTGTTTCTGGGGGTGGTGGTTGCCAACACCCAGCGCAAAAACAGCGGCCCGAGGGCTGTGGGGTAAGTGCCCCAAATCGCTGTCCGTGTCCCCGGCAGAGGTGGACGCCGAGCGCCTCGGAAGGCGATCCAGGTTGCCGTGGCAGCCCCGGAGTGAGTCCCGCCGCGTCCTTCCCCGCGGCCGCCCTAGCGGCCGTGCCGGCAGGGGGCGCTGCGGCGGGGGCGGCGCCGTGCGGCGGGGGCGGGCGAGGACGAGGACGCCATTGCGTTGCTATGAGCTGTCGCTCCCCCTGCGGCGGCGGCGGCAGCGGGCGGACTGGGCGCCGATCCTGTGCCTGCCTTCCNCCCCGGCAGCAGCAGCCGGGGGTCGGGCGCGGGCGGCCGCCCGTCTCCGTCAGCCTTTGTCCGGGAGGTCACGGTCCTTCCCCCCCGAGGGTCGCGATGGGCGAGCGCTGGGCTCCTCGGTCGTGCCGGGGGCCGTCGGGGGTCTGCNCCTGACTCCTGCCTGTTTCCTGGCTCCTGCTGCCTGCCGCGCGGGCCGGGTTGTCCGTCCGGCGGCCTGGTGGCACTAACGGGGCGGAGAGGATGAGCACGGCGGGACCGGGCGGCAGCAGCAGCACAAGCAGCAGCAGCAGCAGCATCAGCGCAAGCAGCAGCATCAGCAG
>VYXC01007341.1:319424-409717 GCA_013397175.1 Platysteira castanea | reverse complement strand
CCCGAGGGTCGCGATGGGCGAGCGCTGGGCTCCTCGGTCGTGCCGGGGGCCGTCGGGGGTCTGCGTGTGTGTGTGTGTTGTGTGTGTGTCCCTGCAGCATCTCGGTGCCGTGCGTGGAAAGGTAGAAGCCGTCGCCTGGGATGCGATCGCCTGCGTGCGGCCACGGGCAGGCGAATGCGGGTTCACTGTTTTGTAATTGCGTCGTCTCTCCTGGTGCGTAATCAATCCCGTGTCATCCGCACACCGGGAGCGCCTGCTCTTGCGGGCTCCCTGCTTTTGGGGTTCCTCCGGCCGTGCCGTGCATCCCGCAGGGGCTCCCGGAACAGTTTGGCATCAAAAGGCAACTATTAGAAATAGATCCATTTAGATGTGTGCTGACACTAAGTAAGTGAGAAAGCCGTGTACAGGGGCTTAGCACCTACCATCTGTTTCATTAAAATACCCAGTAAAGCGTATTTTGCATTGGAAGGGAAAATGAGGGCGCATGTCTGTTTCTCAGCTTTTCAAAGCTTCTGATTTTGGTTGTGGAAAGCAGTAATTTTTTTGTCGCAAGTAAAGCTCGATTTCTGAGAAGAAATCAAAGATGGGCAGCAGAGGGATGCGGTCAGTTATCACATACATGATGGTATTCCCCAGTATCAGCCTAGTCCACGTTCAGCGTCACAGAATTTTCCGGGAAGACAGAGGTTTCAGCATTTTAAAGTTGTGTGAATCAGAAGGCAGTGGCAAATACACAAAATGGGATCAATGGAGCCCTTAGCATTTAGAGCACGAATATTATGCCTGGTGTTACAATTTAATGAAGCCTTTTGATACAGCGCCTGTCTGAAAAGTCTTTTGGCAGAGATTTGCAGTAATCCAGTTTGGAGCTAGTGGTACATGCAAATATCAAAATATATTTAGTGGAAGAAGGGACATAATTTAGTTCTGCAATTGTAATGAATCTAATAATGACTTCCATTTAAATGTGATCTGGTGTGCTTTTAAAATTGTTTTAAAAAACAGGTCTTTGTAATGTTAATTAAATGCCAGACCAACACCCAGAAATTCCAGGAAAATTCTCTCCTGACCAGGGCATTTGCATGTCACAAGGCATTGAAGAGTTCTGTATTGCATATCGTGTGCTGCTTTTACTTACACTCTTTTGAGATGACATCAAGACTTTTTCTTTTCTCTTTCCTACTGTAGGAAATACATTAGTTTACTATGTATTTCTTTCTTTTGCTGCTTTTTTTCTTGCTCTTGGTGCTCTTGCTCTTACCCTATTCCTCTTTACTGGCTGTAGGAGGGTGTTGGATATACTTAAATATAAAGTTCAGGCCCCTCACTGATATCCAGCACGTTTAGTTTATGCTAAAGCTTTACTGTGAAAATGTTTTAGTCAACATATGCTAACATTTGTATGTTGATATCACGTTTAAATTTTTGGATGGATGAGATTTCTTTTTTAATATTCCAGCCCTGTCTATTTTTCTTTTTTTTTCTTCACTTTATTAGTGTATGTATTATTTTGTATAACACCACACGTGTGTGCTTATATCTTGGGAATCTTAAGAGAGTGTGTATATATATCTAAACAAAGATAACCAGTCTGCTGAGACCTCCCAGGAAAGCAGGAGGCGGGAGCTATCCCAGGGAGAGTACCCCCTCCAGTGCGTATAATAGGAGAGGGAAGGTGGGGATTTTTCTGCCAGCTGTCTATTCCTAAAACATACTCGGTGAACCCGCTTTTCCATCAGCCGCAGGCTGGTAGGCACCCGGATTTGAAAAGAGGAAGGATTCCTTCTGGGGTCATTCCTTCTGGCCCCTGGCCTTCCTCATCTACCTAACTTTGAATAGACTTCGGAAATAGAGGCTGCTCAGCCTCTGAGCTTTCACGAGGGATTTTGTGTGTTCTTTGATTTGTGAAACCTGTAGCAGGTTTTCACTGGAAATTGTCATATATATGATACAGTGAATATTGAGAATTCACTATACTGAATGTTGAGAAGCTGACAGAAGGCTTGCTTCTTGTTGGTATCTTTTGAACTGTTCTTGTTCTTTCCCTTATTGCTCACTGCATTTCTTTGGGTGATGATTAATGAGCTTCCTCAGCCAGTTACAGCTTGAGCCTCTGGAATGGGCTCTGGTGTTCTCTTAGCACCAGTGAAAGCTTAGGAAGAACCAGTGCCCTGGTGCTGCGGCCTGGGGAGCAGTACAGTGCAAGAGGCCCTGAAGCTGTATGGTCACAGTAATTTTCCTTTCAAGATGCAAATTAAAGTTCTCTTAAAAAGAAGTACTGATTATGTAGAAACTGAGGGTACTTTTCCAAAGCAGTTTCTTGTGAAACAGTTTTCCAGATCATGCTTAATGCTTGAAATTCCAAGTAACAATACATAGAAATTGAAGAAAAATGTCTTTGAGATAGGAAAGAGATGAGTTTCGCTGATAGTGGGGCAGAAAAATGCCCTTGGAGTTGAATCCTAGTCCTTAAACAAAACCAGAGACTGATTTTCAGATCTTTCCAGTTTTATCTGTGTGATCTATTAATATTTTGTTACCTTAAAAAAAATTAAAAGGTTTTGGTTAAATAGAAGTAAAAAGATGAAGGATGAAAATGCCACCCAGTTTGTTTTCATGTCACCACTGATATCACCTGAATCCCTGACAAGAGGAGGATCAGGAAGCATTCCTGCTAATTGTTTTCCTGCCTTTGTATTTCAGACAATTAAGATTTAAACGCTTGTGTCAGGAGGTTTGTTAGAGCAATAGGGGTTCTGCAGGTTAGCACTGTGAGTTGTAAAGCTGTTTTGTTCTAGCAATACATAAAAAATGTATAGGTGTAGGTTGATGCATAGGTTTGGATAATTCACGGGAACAAATATTGGCTGTTAGTTTCTGTTTTAGTAAATAACAGAATCCTGTGTGGGCAAATAAAGGAATCCCTGAAGAATGGTGTCTTTGGTAGTGAACGTTCGGGCTTTGTCCAGGATTGTGGTGAACGATGTGATCAGTCACGCCTGTCAGAGGGGCGAAGTCAGGAGCCGTGCCACAGAGTTTGCTCTAAAGATGCACATGAAGTGATATTTTTACAGAGCAGTGCAAACCTTTTTACTTTTCCAGAACCAAAGTAAGAAAGAAAGAAAGAAGCTTTTGCATGAAGATGCAAAAAAATTGTAAAGCTCACTGTGGTTATCTTAGTATCGTTCATTGTCTGGCATCTAAATACCACAAAAATGTGGGTTGCTTCGAAATACCTGTGATGAAATTGGAGATAGAGTGTAGAATGTATTTTAACTACTGGGTGCTTTAGCAGTCTTTGTTACTTGCAGTTTATCTGAAAAGAGCTAATGGTGACATCCAGTAAAGTACCAGATGCAATAAAAAATAACTTCTGAACAAGCTAAAACATTTGGGGTAAACATGTGGTTTGACTCCTCCAAGCTCTCTTCTTGCAGAACCGCATTTGCACGTGTTTTTATAAAGTTGAAGCAGTAATGAAATGATAGGTACAGGAGCAGAAAACCTGCACAAGAGCTGGCAATTGACATCGTGCCCAGGATCCAGTGGTGCCAGGATACTGTAGGGCGCAGGAGGCTTTTTCATTGGGGTTGTGTCATTGCTGCAAGCTGGATAAGGAGCTCTTGCTTTTCAGTGCAGGGGCTGTGCCACCTCCTTCCCTCAGAACAGTTTTGGGGGTGAGCAGGTTTGGTAAAATGCAGGTTTTCCCTGCACGTTTTGTTAGTGACAGATCCCTGCCCCAGTGAAGGCAGCCACCGACTTTGGGCATTGCACTGAGCTCCTGAAGAGGAACAGCCACGAGGATCTCGGAAAGTGGCAAAGACGGGTATTTTAAGCACCGAGTCGGGCTCACTTCCAAGCACTGGCTGTGGAGGGCTGGCATGACGTGGCACTCCTCAGCCTTCCTTCTCCCTCCCAAGACCCTGAACTGTGGGTAGTGTCGGTGGCCCTTCTTTGCCTCGTCCTCCAGCCCTAGGAGAGAAAGCACACAGGGAAATTACTGCTGGTCTTACCAGAAGCAAATACTATGCAGATTTTTCTCTTGGAAATCTGCCAGGCGTTCAGCAGGAGGGCATAATGCATGGAGTATTCTGGCTTTGAATCAAAAAGATCACAGGAAAGTTGACTGCATGGTGGCTTTCACGGGACTTGGAAGGCTCAGGGTGAGACACACTGGAGAAGAATAGTTTATGTTGTCTTGGCAGTTCTAGTGACTTTCATGCCCTCTTACATCCTTGTGTGCCCGGGTTTTGGAAGGCAAGAGTGGAGAAACAGAATGAATAAATGCAAACTTGTGTGCATGAAGACATTCTTGTCTGTCAGTCCCTGGTGGAGCACTGAGGGAAAATATGCATGATTTTTAGAGGAAAATGAATGTACTGCCATTTTTCTTCTAATTTTGTTGATGCTTTTAAAAGATGATGGATGGGAGTAGCCTTTCTTGCTATTTAAATTCTGAAAGAGGTGTTGTTATGAATACTGCTAAAATAAATAGTACCTTTAGGATGAAGACCTAAAATTAAGTTCAGAATTCAAATCTAATTCAAGGGTATTCAGAAACATCTGTATTTAAAAAGGCTTGATATATTGAGCCTCACTTTTTTGTGCAAGAATTTGAAGATAGATACCTAGATAGGTATTTCAATATTGGAAGTCAAGGTAGGAAGAAAATAGTACTAGACAAGAGAGAGGAGCCTTGGTGAGTTGATGTTTTTGTCTCTTCTTGCTCTACTGATCTGTGGAAGAGAGAAAACTTAGGCCTTATTTATGCCAGGCTTTCTGTCATCAGTGTGGTTCCCAGTATGGAAGCGTGAACTGGAAGGCTTCCAGTCATGGCTTATGCAGATGCATCCCATGCACTGGGGTTACATGGGCTCTCTGTGATCATCAGCAGATGCTGGGCATCCTAATGTAGGCAGCCCTGGTGGGGGAGGACGAAATAAGCAAAGAAAAGATCTCAGCATAACAAAATGATGTATTTGGTTAAAAAAAAAAAGTACATATTTCAAATGTCTGCACAAAAGAAATGAAAGGAAATTGCCAACAGGGGTAAGTGACCTTAGTTACCTATATTTGTATGGAGAAATGTTGAAGATGGGAAATATGCAGTGAACAAATGAAGTCTGATTTGGTGTTGTCTGAAAACTGCTTTTGTTCCTAAGGAAAACATTGAACTTTGAATGAAGAACTTAGAGGAATTGTGGGCTCCTGATATTAATAATGACTTAAAGTAAAAGATAAGACGTTTGTACTTTAATGGAGGTTTTCTTGGCTAATGCAGTAAAAATGTTGCTGTAGAAAGGACAATGGAATTTTAGTTGTCATTGTTAACAGCAATTGAAGAGAAGAGTGAAAAATGAGACATCTCCCATAATGCTGCAGAGAGTTAATATCATGGTCTATGGGGCATCGCAGGAGAAAGATGCTTTTTTGGGGGGGTGAAATAGGTAATGGATAATGGAGTCCAGCTTCAGGGCTGGCTGGAGGTGATAGTTTACCCTGCAGTGCCCACTGAGAGATGATGGGTGGGACTGGGGGAGCACAAGAGGAGCTTTGAAAATGAAGACAGTAGGAGTGTATGATGTAACAGAGGGGGAGAGAGAAAGGGAGAGAGCGCCTTGAACGGGACGATTCAGAGCAGGACGTGATCAGAGTGACAGGCAGCGTAAATGACCCGCATAGCAGCAGAGCTGTGGATGAGTCTTACCCAAGCGTGAGTGTGTTTGCCAAGTGTGCAGTAGGAATGTTGCAGGTGACAAGAGGATTAAAGGTATGTAACATCCTGGGTCCATGCTGGCAATGAACATATCTTTATGAAAGTGGAGAAGCTTTTTCATAATATCTGTTAAAAGGAAACTGAGGAGTGTTTACTCTTTGTTTCTGAATTAGTTTATCACATTACAGCATCAGATCCAATAAGGAGAAATATTGCTCTATTCCTGATAAAACCTTAAAACAGCTTGCATGACACATGCAACTATGATTGCATTACTGAATTTTATTACTGTGCACTTTAAGAGGAACAAAAGGAGATGAGTCGCTTTGTGTAGTGTAAATACAAGACTGCAAAGACATAGCCGAGGTAGAGAAGAATTGAGAGAACTCCTTTTTCATTTACGTAGTGAGTTTATTAGCAGCTGGTGACAGCTCTTAACAGATCCAGTAATGCTGAGTTATCAGTTTAGAAAAGCTGTAACCAGCTTGAAGCTCTAGATCCATCAAAAATGATGGGAGAAGCTGCTGATGACGTGAATGGAGTCACAGTTCTGCCAGGAGCACACATGCTTGTTGAATGAACAGGCAATCGGGTAGCTCTAGGAAAAATTAGAATATGATCAGAGTAACAGAAATTTTAAAAAATAAAAATCAAAACATAAGAACTCTGCAAATTCATGCTTTTTTTGGGAATGGTTGATAGCTGTACCAGCCAGAGGAGGATGAGTGCAGTATCTCTATTTAAGCATCTGCAGAAGAGACTGGCAGCAGTGAATGGAGTTCAGCAGCACTTGGAGATGCAGAGCTATCACACTATTTATCTTAGAGCAACAAAAATTGGTGTGATTCCTAGGAAAACTTACAGGTTTGCTAAAGAGAGTGAGCAGTGGAACACAGAAAAATCATGTGTTGATTGCAGCCTTGTGCAGAATAGAAATGAGACAAGACAAATAGCCACCATTTAAATATATCTTAGGAGGTAGCACTAAGGTAGCATGAATTTGTTAATTTGCAGTTTAAAATACTTTTATTACAAAATTTAACAGGGTATTAACACAGAAGACCTCTTAGTCATTACCTTTGCTTTGTGCAATAGCCAAAAAGATTGCTTATGACTGCTGAAAATGAGGAGTAACTTCAGTGAAGTGATGAGTGGAGAAAAAAGAAGGCATGAAAAAAGATTGGCACAGAGAAGGAAAGTCCTGATTGCCATTGGTTTAGAAACCTCTCTAAGAATTTTCCTTGTATTTTCTTAAAATGTTTACAATTTTCTTTCTCTTTCCTTTCCTAAGCAGAAAAATGAGGCATATAATTACTAAGTCATCAGCTGTAGTCTGATACAGAAATCATGAGTCATATCCTAAAAGCCACAAGCTCTAAAACGTCATCCCTTTTCTTGTTGCCTTCCAGTTACAGTTTGAAGAAAGGATATGTTGATCCTCAAAGCCTAAGTATTTTTCTTAAATCTTAGGTCTCTGTGCTTCCTGCTCTGAGGGGGTCTCTGATTACCTCTCCTAATCCAATCTGCTTCCTTCCACTTCCTCATGTTCTGACTCTTTTTGACCTTCTTCCCTGCATCCTGATGTGTCTTACTCCTAAGATATCTTTGTCTCTGTCTTCTTCACTTTTTTTTCCTGTTTCTTTTCATCATACAAGTTTTCACTGTCTGTCCTCAGCCTGGCTCACTTCTCCTACATCAGTATTTTCCTCTCCCTTCATTTAATTACAAATCCATTCTTTGCATATTTATCTCTTTTCCTTCTGTTGCATGATTATCTTTGCTTTCTTCTTTCATCCCCTTTCCTTTTATTGGTGCTTATCTTGACTCTTGTATTGATGAACTTGTCATTTTTGTAACTAACCTGATCAGTTTCAGATTAGTTACAAAATCTCCAGTTTTTGGTAATTCCAAAGTTGCCAAAACTCCAGTTTCTGCAGTTTGATGTTTAAATGTGAATCAGAACTTTTTTTTACTTCAGGAGTCCTCATTCTCTTAAGGGCAAAGAAAAGCTCACTCTTGTAGCTACAGTGCCTCTTGATGTAAAAATTAGAAAACAAATACAAATGCAGTTTATTGTTAATTTGGGGGCGTGACTAAAGACCGTTCAAATCAAGGAACTTGAGTTAGTGATTCTCATGTTCTTCCTTGCTCCCTTTCCTTAGGTTAGTCCTTATGTTCTTCTTCATCCTCCTCTTCCACTGTCCTCCAGTACATACAGGCAGAGTCTGTCATTTCTGAGGGCAACTTGAGATCTGTTATTGTAGCAACAGCAGCTTGATTTCACTCCAAACATGCAGAAGTGGGCAGTGACATTTAATTGTATTATTAATCTTTAATACAAAATGAGTTTCAGGTTTGTTGCCAGTGTGTGCATCAGCCACGCTGTTGCTAGAAAATCGGTGCTTACAATTTCAGTTGTGGAAGAAGGTGTCTTGAAGGAAATGCCTGTGGATCTGAGTGGAGGAGTCAGACACTTGAGGAAGGCTAGGGAGATGCTCTGAGCTGCAGGGCTCTCAGAGCAGCTGATTATAGCTGAGATAGTGGCCCTGTGATTGTGGTATCACATCACTAAAGTCAACTCTGTAGCTTGATTTTTCTTCAGCTAGAGGAGTGCAGATGGGTTGGCACATTCCACGTGCTGCCCTACAAATGCCCTGTGTCAGTCCATTCTAGCATACTGAATTATCTGTTTGGCTTTTAAAACCCAGTCATGAATGTGTGCTTCTTACGATTGGTAGTACAGGGGGCTCCCTCCTGAAGGGATCAGACAGTCTTCCCTAGTGCTTGAGGAAGATTTGTCGTGACTCCTCTTGCTGAGGGTTTGACAGAAGAATAATTTTCCAGTAGAAATTTGAAGAACAAAAAATGAATATGAAGGTTTGGGGTTTCTTTTAAATTTTTTTTTCTGGCAAATGTGGCTCTCTGGAGATTGTTTTTGGAAATACAGGAAATCTCCAAAGTAAGTCACTTTCTTTTTTGCAAAAACTGTTCATTTTTTGCATTTCAACAAGCTGAGAGTGAAAAATTATCTAATTTTCCGAACTGTAGTTTGTTTATAAACTGAAGTTGACAGTTAAAGTTATGCTGTTTACTACTAATGAATGCATTAGCTTCTATTTGAAAGCTGTCATGGAAGATTACTGTTGAATAATTTTTGGCAGTAAGAGTGGTAAAAATGCTGCACAGATGAAAATCTAGGTGAATGGTTCTGAAGTCTGGAGAAGCCTGCGTTTATGCTAAGAAGCAGCAGCTGAAATAGTTTTTTAAGGCTTCACCTGTGTACCAGAGAAGCACTTCACCCTGCTTGCAGACAGAGACTATTCTATGACTTAAAGGGGAATTTTTTCTTTCTCCCAGTGCAAATGAAGAAGTCTGACCCTTAGGCTACATTTATGAATTACTGCTTTTTCAGCCATGTCAGCTGAAGAGAGAAGAAATTTCTACTCCCAGCCAGTATAAATAAATTGGCTTGCAGGGGCCATATAAAAGCAAATTAATTTCAGTCTTGATAGATGCATGTACGTGCATTAACAATATTGTTAATGATCTCTTCAGAAATGTAGTAAATTCCCGGTGGAGGGAGTCCACAAGTGACTGCAAACAGCTTTGGGAAATGTGCTAAGTGTGTAGCTGGACTCAGGGTACAGAGGCATATGGAATGGTATGGTAAATAATTACTATAATGCACTGTGTATTAAAATGTTCTAAGTCAGTAGCTTGCACCAGCTAGGATACTGTCTGGGTGCATGGGACACTTGTTACTCCCCCTTCCTGCCCCAGCACATGCACTCGTGACAATACTATTGGGTTTTTAAATGCTGGCATAAACAGGAATAAGTAGTTGAGTTTAATAATAAAGCAAAAAATGAGTTACTATTTGCTCTGAAAGCAGTAATAAATTTTGATAGTACCATGTATGAACTAAGGAAAGTTTCCAGAGTTTGAGTGCTTTTCCTTGAGGAGCATCTTTCATGGAATTTTATCCAAGGAGCTGAAGATAAGCTTCTTGCTGTTACTTTCAGAAATTCAAATTTTTTTGTCTTTCTTGTTTTCGTCTGGGCTGATTTGTTTTCTGTGCTTCAGGACTTGTTTGGGACTTCTGTTAAAGGATATTCATAGGATCTCAGCATTGCTATGAGGTGTAGCAATGTGTTCTTGGTGCTACTCAGAGGATCCAGAGGACAGCTTGGCTCCTGTTCTCTTAGGCCATATGAGATGCAAGTCCAGATATTTAAAATTATCCATGATTGCAGATGGTGGCCTTCTGTATGCATTGCATTGCTATAGGTTTAAAATTAGTACCTTTTAATGAAGTACTAATTTTTTTTAAAAAGTAATGTCTTTTAAAAGACAGGATGTGCTTTTTTCTTCCCCTATCTTGACTGCATTTGTCTGAATTAATCTTATACCATCTTGTATCATAAAGATACATTGTTTTGGTCATCTGTCATTTGATTTCACAAAAGTAGCCCCTAATATTAATAAATCTGCTAATAATCATAGTAGTTGAAAAATATGCTCAGTGAATTACTCCTGTTTATAGTTTGTAACAATCATGTAAATCTTACCATTTTAAACACCAAAAATCTATTATGTGTGTCTGGAAGTGAATGAACCAGAGGTACCAGTCCTTTGAAAAGATAATATGCGATGCAAAGGCCTTTGTAAGTCACTCTTCTGCTCTTGGTTTTGAAGTCAGACACCAGTGCTAAACATTCAGCCTGCTTTGGCAGCAGTTCAAAAGGAAAGTAAACAACTTTCACTCTGTTAGGAGGATGTTCCCTATTCATTCAGGATGTGTTTAACCTTTGGTTTCAAAGGGAAGGTGACCAGCTCAGTATGAAAAATTAGGTTTTTTTCTGTGCAGGTGACTCTTCCCTAGAGCTGAGTGTTTTGCATGCCGTTCACATTTGTCGTATGAAGTCAGTGCGATCACTCCTCTGTGCAAACATTGTGCCAGCCAGTTGGTCGAGCTTCCTTGGGCTTGTCAGCCAGTCTGATAAAATAGTCCTTCCAGTTATGGGTACAAATCACAGGCTTTTCCGAGCTATTGCAGTAAATCCTTCCTAATCGTCACCTGAACGGGCACTCTCAGGGTACGCACAGAAAAGTGAATGCATCCTGTTCTAGTTTTTGAGTATCTGAGGACTCAAAATTATGTAATGTGTTTTGTAGGCTCTGTGCTATTGCGTCCAAAGCTGTAAATTCTAAACCAGCCATGTGAATGCAATGAAGCTGAAAAGCTAAGACAAAAATTGTAACATTTGATATCCATGTGTTTTGAAATTAAAGTTTTGGGTAGGTCTCCTTTCAAATGGATAGACTTCTTAATTCTTAACTTTCTTAAATACTCTTTTTTTCCTAGCAGGAAATCATCCTGTCAGGACTCCCTCAACTTACTTTGATAAGGATTATTAATACAAAATTATAGACTTGCTGCTTTTAGTGACATGATACTTTCCTAATGTTCTGTGAAATTTCAGACTTCTTTTTGCTAAGCTGTCAAGGCACTTTGGTATAAAACTGTTCTGTGTTTCAGAAAATTGAGATTTCAATTTAATGAAACAGTTCAGAAACTTAGTTTTTCTTTATTATACAAATTCCAAAGTGATGTCTCTGAACTCAGAGGAAATGCAAAAATTGACAAGTGGGACTTACAAAAATAGTACAGTAATGTTTTAACTTTAATTTGCTTGAACTTTGTGTTTCTGTTGAACTCTTTGAAATCCCAGAAGTATCAGATGAAACAGTGACTTTTCCCTAGTTTATGAATTAATGCTGTTTATTCTCTTGAAGTAACTATTTGCTGCTGCTTAATTTAAGCCAACATGTTTTCATGTTCCCTCCATGGCCAAACATCAATCATACGATTTAAATAATGAAGCCAGGCATTAAAGACACATCTTTTTAAAAGCAAGTATTGTAAAGGATCCAAATATAAAGGGTAGGGCCTTCTTGTTGTTAAAACCATGATGCACATATAATAAAAACATTCTTGAAATGTGTGATTAAAGTAAGACAAAGAATACTTGGCAATTACTCAAAAAGACTCAAGTTTTTAGTTTTATTCTTCCACTGTCTCTTACTTAATCTGAAAACTTTTTTTTCTCTTACAGATAAATCGGGCCGTTTACACTGCACAGAAATGGAGGTAAGAGAAGTATTTTGTATAGTCTCTTACTGCTGATTTAGCTCAGCTCTATCTCATTAGCTTATAGTGTAGATGTAGTATACTTACAGTGTGGAGTTATCATTGCAAAGTTGTACTGTGTATTGTATAAATGACTTCTGTTGGCAGCTGGTAAGTGTGTCTTAACATGGGATATTTAGTCTCACGTTCAAAAATACAGGAAAGAAAGGCTGTGTGGTTTTTCAAAACCAAGAGTAAAGATTTGCTATGCAGCCAGTGTAATCTCATTTGATACTAATCTCTTTAAATCACATATGTATTTTAAAGAAAATTTAGGTAATTCCAGTTGGATAAATTACCTTGTTATACTTACTTTAGAAAGGACTAATAGGTCATGGAATAAACATTTAGTGTTTATGGAATGGCTTGGTGATTTTTGACAACCTGAGAATTTGGATGGAAGCAGAGAATGCAAGTGATCTCAGGGTTGTTTTTTCATTTAAAGGCATCCTGATTTCAGGTACTTTTGATATGACCTTTAATTTATCCCCTTGGCAGTTTTTTGGGGCCCAAGAAATATTGTTATATATCTTGCTCAGGTAACAGTAGAAACACAAATCCACTTGAATCTGCATGCTTTATATCTTGACCATGATTTGAATCTGTATTTTTGATACTAAACTGTGATTAATGTTGTAATTGTTTTATTTGTCAGATTCATAGGTTTAATCCAAGACTGAATGCAAAACTAAGTAGAACATCTAGTTTAACAAGATGTGGACTCATAATGTGGACGTCTAATTTTTATTATCATACGGAGTAAATAATACAGTCTACTCAAGTAAACTTTTCCAGCAATAAATACGGTTTCTGTGTCCTTTGCAGGGCAGCCTTTTCTCACTGCCTTTGAACCTTCTTTGAAATGTAAAACTGAGTTTTCTCTTCAACTGTTCCATCCGTACCTCAGGCTGAGCCTGGAGATGGGACAAGTGGAGCATCTTAATTGGCAGATTGTCAGCGTTCTCATCAATAATATATGTGAAGGTGACAAAGTGCTGTTACCAAGTGGTTTATTCATAGATAAACTGTGCATGATGATATCTGGTGATAAAGACAAAATGAAAGGCCAGCTAATTCAACTACAAATGGTAAAATGCTAAGGCTATCCAGATTTTTTCAAGTATTAATAATAATAATAAAAGCAGAAATGCCCTTTCTGCAGGATGCAGTGTCAAGAGTAATTCATAACAGATGTAAGTACAGAAACTGGAAGTAGGCACATTTTATTGCTTTGTGTGGTTTGGTTTAAACAAATGCATCCTGCTTTTGTTTCAGGATTTGTAAAATCTCAGTTCACAAATCTAGTGCTTTATTTACAAGTTATAATCTAGTGTGTCATATACTTTGCATACTAAATATTGTTTACAATTCTACATTGTGTTTTTAAAAGGAAGGTAATCAAAGACCCTAATACTAAAAATGCAGATAGTAAACCACTGCTAAAATATTTTTAACAAAACATAAAATACTTCATTTTGGGAAAGTAGAAGTGTTTTTGTTTCAAATGAAAATACCCAGTAAGAGTCAGTTAAATATGCCATATTTCATCTTTCATGGGAAAAGAGTTTTCTAATTTTGATCTTCTAAAAATATATTTGTTGATAGTAGAAAAGCAGATTGGAGGTTCCCGTGAGACAGAGGCTTCATTTTAAAATGTCTCTAATAAGCAGCACTGTGACCATTAGCATATTGACTCTTCTCTTTATCTTTGTCATTTTGAAGGAGGCTGTGAAGGAGTCAGTGGCTTTTTCCTCCTCCAAAATTCCTTTGGGGTTGCAGCGTTAGACTTGAAGTTGATGATGTTTGTGTTTTTCAGAACTAGGAATTCAGCAGAGAGAGCTCATCTCACTTTTTTGATTCCTGTGAAAGAGAGTGTGGCCTAAATGAACATACTAGGATATGTGGGAAACTTCTTAAAATCTTACCTAATCGCCATCATAACTTCTTCTTTTTTTTGCAAAACATCCTGTATACTATCCAGAATTGGTACACCCTTTATTTCAAGCCAGCAATATGAGTGGTGTGTCAAGTTCAGAGTCCAGGTGCCATAGCTGTAATAGGAAGAGGGGAATAAGGAATAAGGTGACCTTGTTTAATCTGCACCTGCCTATAACTCTGTTATGTACATAATGATAGCGCTCCTCAGGCATCTCAGCCGAGGTGGTGAAATGATATAAAATATGCCAGCCTCATTCGTAAATATTTAGTGCTCATATAGCAAGTATTCTGTGAATGCAAAGTGATTCATATGTAGGAGGGTTTAATTGCCATCTCTTTGAAAAGACCCACCTAACTGAGCACAGGCCTGTTGTGTGTGATTAATGCAGTTAACCAGGACGTGTGCTAACACTGAGACACATGGAACCTCTCACACTGTTATAGAGTCAGGAGGGAATTAAATAGCCTGTCCTAAACAATGGTGAATAAATTCAGTCCCAGTCAAATCACAGAAGGAATCAATTGTAGAAATGTTTTAGGGAGACTGTGCGCTCTCTATGCAAATTCTATTCATGAGCCCTCAGTATCTTTATTAAAAATCTTAACATACAGTGAAAATCACAGTACTTGTCTATGGAGCTAATTTTTTTTAACCTTTTCATTGGAAAATTGAAGCATTGACTGTATTTTAGGTAATAATTCAGGGACATAAATATACAGGTTATAAGAATACAGTGTGCTCTGTCATTCAAATGAGAATATACCTGTTAGTTCACTGTATTGATGCAAATAAAATTAACTACCTCTCTCATGGAGATGAAAATGAGAACAAGTATTTAATAGCACAGAATGTTAGGATTTCAAAAGAGGTGTCATAATTTTGCATTAAAAGCCGTGCCACACCTGTATTAAAGTGTGTTACCTGCTCATAATTCAAGCAGTGTAAAGTGTGTATTTAGCATATGGTAATATCTAGGGTTCATTTTTTTATCCGTGTTGAGTGTACACAAAAGTAACACTCTGACTGAGGAGTAATTGCTGCAGCAAACAATCCTTGTCATGCACAGTAATAATCACTTTGTTCTCCTTCCTGAGCATTAACCTTATGGTGACAAGGGAGAAGAAATGTCCCTGCACAGAGGACAGGCAAAAGTGTTTGAGAATCATTTCTTTTAGTAAAATATGAATGAGTGTGACTTCCATCAAAATAAGTTTTCTTTATGTACTGAAAAAATAAATTTCTCCGTGAATGCTTGGTTACAAACTTGGTAATTCTATGAAAGCTTTTGATTCCTTGTGCTTTTAAGAGGAAAATTAACAAGAGCTCAGAATTGCCTTCTAGAAACCAAAGCAGAATCATGCGTCTTTTCTTGCAAGCGTTAATTTGTGCTTGAGCATTATGTGGCAGTTCTGATAAGTGAAGCACTCATTCCTTGCTGATGGAATTATCTCGAAGAGAAGCTGCACTCCAGCCTTTGAGGGACCTGTTATTTTAGATACCTGAAATCCCATTGTGCTTGTTCATTGATGTGGGGGTTCTGTGGCAGTCTGACTGACCTCCTGATTTTCCTGAAATACTCCACAGTCGCAAGGAAGCAGCTTAACAGACACTTCATTAAATAGCAATCACACAAAAAAGTAGAGTTTAGGTTTTGATCTTTAGTGTTTTGTAATGAGCTGCTTTTTCAAGAGGAGCTTTGGTTTTTTTATAATTTGTATAAGTTTCTAGCACTCTGAGAGGAGATCGATATTGGAGAAAAATGGATTTCTGTTTTTTACTTGCTGTAAGCTTGACACATTGCCCTTTTCATTCAGCAGTTTCATTGGGAATACACAGCAAATATTGGGCTGGAGAACTAATAATGTATTTGACTAAGCTGATTTAGTAATAGTCCAGTCTTGCCATCTGTCCAGAGTTCTCTAAGAGAATTCAGCTGTTCCTTGTAAAGGCTTTGTAATTTTGCAGTATATGATGTGCCTTTATTAATCTACACGCCCTGAAGTCACACAGGATTTATGATGAAATCTTCATTCCAGTGATACCACCGATAAACCTTTCAATCAACTGGGGAAGAGTCCAGAGGCAGTTTCAGCTTTTGGTCTCCTGACTATTTCAGATAATGGATGGTGGAAAACTGGGTCTTACAGTAACTTGGACTCTTCCTGGGAACATTTTGCCTGCAAAACCCACAAATAGTAGAGCATAGAGCATTAAATTAAGTGGTATTGGTGTTTATTTGATGTTTTGGTGGATTCGGGGGTTTGTTTTTGGTGGGGTTTTTTTGGCTTTTGATAACTGCAGAATTGCCTATTTTTTTCATGGGATGAGATGGAAAAGTCTGCAACTATAGATTATATGAGTCTGAAAGAGGACTCAGAGTTTTGGAAGAATAAGATAATCTTTACAGCTCTTTAGTTTTTTCAGAACCCTTTTGGTATAAAGTCTATTAAATTGTGCTTGAGAAGATACCCATCTAATCAGAGGCATACCTATGGCAGCAATCCTATGTACTCATTGATAGGATTCATATCAATTGGCTTTAAGGTGCTATTTTAGAGTAAACCAGTGCCAGTTGTGTTTGCCTGTCTGTTCAGACCAAGAGACTAATTTAATTGCACATTGAAACTGCAAGAAAAAATTAAGCTTTAGATGTTGTTTGCATGCCTACAATTTAGTGACCCTTTGTGTTGTCGTTCTTTGTTGTTATATATAATAAAAGACAAGTTTAGAGTATCAGTATGACATAAGAATGCTGTGTCTCTTACTTTTTTTTTTCTTTTTTTCTTTTTTTTTGGGGGGGGTCTTATAGCAAATAAATTTTAGGCTGCAAAAGTTCACAACTACATTTCTGATCTGCTAAATCTCTTGAAGGCTTCTGAGATCATTGTTTGTCTATGAACTCTGCTATTTATGAATTTTCTGTTAGAGATGCTGTGTTTTCCTACCTGTTTGCTAATTTCCAGAAGGTTAATAGTCAAAGCACAATAATATAAGGAGTACGATTTCTGTGGATGAATAAAAGTGGATAATAGTGCGGTTGCATAGAGGGAGTTCTTTGTTTTTTCTTGTAGGATTTTGCCTAGGGCAATGCTGAAACTGAGATAAAATACACCCTGGAGTTCAGTAAGTTCAGTTTCAGTGATAAGTTTGACCTGATAGCATTAGCTTTTTGATCTGTAGGGGACAAACTCCAACTCAAACCTTCTATTCCTGAATATCTCTATTCACTCAGAAGTTCAAAATCCACAACATAGGAAGTGCAGGAGATACACAGGTAATGAGAATAAAGTGCATAAAATGTAGGTTAAATGGCAGATGAAAAGCATACAGAGCAGTTCAGTCTCTGAAGATTTCCTGTTGTTTACAGCTCTTCTTTCCCTGCACTACTTTGGTCCATGCAGCACTTACACTTGCAGTGATGAATTTAGGAGTACTGAATAGGTTCAGTTTGGTATTTGATTTTTGGAAAGCCAAGGGAAATCAGATTTTAGTGTGTTTTGCTTTTTCTTTTTTTCAATGAGCAAGGAGCACTTTGGTGAGCTGATTAAGTATCTGAATATAATAGTGCATTCATTTTGTGCTGCATTTTTTCTTCCATATTCTACTTTTGATATTGTAAGACATGAATAACTTCCTTTAACTGAAGTGGATATTCATGGTGTTTTATGAAGAACACTNTTTTTGTAAAATGGTATGGTCTTACTGGATTATTAAATCATCTTAAGAGAGAAAGTTGTTCAAATAGACTTTTTGTGTCTGTGTTTTTAGTTGATGTCTAATTTTTTTATATTTCAGTGCGACTGGGTTTAGAGACTCTCTAACATAAAGCTCCTTGAAAATCTAAGCAGCATTATTTCAACAATAACACATATTACTGGCCATGGCTAATTTTAACATAGCTAAAATAGCCTAATTGCTTGTTAATCAGTTTTGAATTTGTTCAGTGGTCAAAGAAGACAGGAACTCAGGGGAACTAAACACTTGATTTCGCGTCAGCAGTTCAGTTACCGGGCACTGATTTCCCAATTTAAAAGCACATGTTGTTTTATATTTAGCCATTAAGAACATGAGGTAAGGATTGAAAGACAGTATCAGTAAGTTTGTTTTCAAAATGTGAAGAGATTTAAAGTGAGAAAAATAGTTGTTTACAAATAAGGTGAATTCAGAGTGCTCCCACCTACTTTGTTTAATATACCTGTGCTCTTCTTTCCGGTGATAACTTATTAACACTGAGTCATTATAACATTCTTGCTTTGAATGTGCTTAGAAATATCGACCTAGTTCATCTAAACAATTCTTGTATGAAGTAGATCATATTTTAACATTTAAATTCTTGTTAGTCATTTTATACTTCACGTGTGTAGGACCCCTCGCAATTTATACTTGGCAAAATAAAGCCTTATGAAAGGCCTTTTTTTAAAATGCAGCTTTATCTGACCTAATGCAGATGGACATGTGGAATTTGTAATGAACAAGTAGACAGTGTGGTTAATCTTTGTTTAGTCTTCAGTCTCTCTTGCTGCCTTCTGTTATTTTGTCTCTGCTGGAAGCAAGAAGAACTGCTGTCCTCTGGTTGTGAACATGCAGAACCTTCATTTTTTGCAAGAGAAGGGGGGAGAAATGTGTTGTCCCTCACAGGATTTCTAAAGGTTACTCAGGGAAAGTACTAAGAGTAAAGCTTAATTGGAATTTTAGTAAGATACGCATTTTCAGTAGGTTAATAACAGGGCAGGTCATGGTGGTTGGTTCAGAAATTCCCTGTAACACTGTCTTTGAGCATTCGAATATCCTAAGGCTTATTCTAGCATACAGTGAGATCAGCAGAAAACAATCTGTTGAAAATAACATGGGGTTTTTTTGATTAGTTTCTAGGTTTTAGTTAATACATACTCAAATAACTATATCTTTTTCCTTTGTACTTCTATGAATAAATGTTTTTCTTCACATGAACACTTAACATGTAGTTTTTTATCTAAATCACTTGACCTGAGAAGCTGAGACATTAAACAAAGCAAGATTTGCAGTTGAGTTGTGAGAGTGTGCAGCACTGCGTGCTTGCTTTGGCAGAGGGGATCCTGAGTTGGTCTTGGGGCTCACTGAGGCAAAAGGGGTTTTTGTTAGTTTTGTACTTTCTTTTGTTTGACTCCACACAGTGCAATTCATTTGAGCTTTTGTTCCAAAGTGAACTTTATAGCAACTGGTAAGTTTCTGTGCTCCCCATGACCTACCAGAGTGAACATTCTCATCTTAAGCTGTTTGATTTTGCCTGCCAGTTACATGTCTGTAATGTCAATCATGGGAAGACAAAGCAAGCTCCAAGGTTTCTTCTTAATAGCATGAAGGAAAGAAAGATGTTGCATGCTGAACTCTTGGATCAGCATTTAGTGTTGCTATGTGCTGTAGCAGGTGAAGCAAAATACTTTTATTTACCCAAAGGAAATGCAGAGGGTAAATTAAACACACAGATAAAAGTAGACTAAATTCTAAATGTGTATTTCATCACGGCCTTTTCTTCTATTAACCAGTGGTAATTATGAAGCACCTGTAATGCTTTTAGTACTTCACCCTCAGCAAGAAATGAAGGTTAAATAATTAACTAGGACAAGGCAAGCTGTTCACACTTAGTAGATTAACTCCTGCTTCATTGGTAAATTGACAAGTTTTTTCTTTTCCACCTATTAGTCCTTAAGCCTGAAACACCCTTGTCCAAGTCTCTTGTCATCGTTTCTCACCTGTATTGTACCTTTACTTCTAAGCCTCCCTCTCCTGCTTTCTTTCAGAATCTTTTATAGTTCATTCATTAACTTCCTTTATTTCTGTTTCTCCTTAACCAAAAAGTTAATCATCTGCTTTTGCAGGTGTGTTACTGCCTCTGCACAATATCTGATGATTCTCAGTGTTGCTGGGATGACTCTCTGGTCCAAATGGGTCCATTCACAGATCTCTGCTTTTCTGCTTTCTTCTGTTGGTCTTAGTGGATGATGTACTGCTATCTGAATTCATTATTTTTCTGCTGTGTATTTCTCATTGTGTCTTTATCTTCCTCTGTTATCTGGACCTATGATACTGGCGTTATCTTTGACTCGCACCCTTTCCTTTCCTCCAGATGCTTGCCAAATCCTTAATTGCTGTCTGCTAAAAGCACCCTGCTCTTCTCTGTTGCCAAGATGATAATTCAGGCTTTGTGTTTTTTGTATTGGGTTGTCTTGGCTAATGCAAACTGCCTGCCACCTACTCCTTTCTTGGCAATGACGGGAATTATTTCTTCAAAGTTTTTTGAAAGATTCTCCTCTGGCTGCATTGTGGTTTTGGGATTGCTATATGTTGCTTTTTGGTTCACCTGTGACCTACACATTCAGGCTGTCTTCTTTCTGCTGTTGTAGATCTGAAGCGAACACTCACTGCATAGTAAACAAGTTGCTCCATCTGGTCTGTTTGTTTAGGAAGATGTGCCATGCGTTGTTTGCTTTGAAGGGAAGCTCTTACAAATGTTTCAGGGAACATAGATGAGAAAAACGTGCATGTATCCTTCTAGACTACATATTTCAAACTCCTTCACTATTTGGTGATTGTGAATCAATACTTTTGAATATACTTTGTAGCATCTCAGATTACACTGTTTTTCTGAGCATATTGCTTGTCACTGAATATTTGAGTGTTTCACTTATATTCTCAGAGTGAAAGCTCCATGTGATTCCTAAGTCTTCCTGAAATGTTTCATTTCACTGGACATGGAGAAAATAAATACAGTTGAAACTGCATGAAAACAGTGAAGTAATTGTGGTCTCTGGTCCTTGGCCACCTTTTTGCCTTGTAATTTTCCAAAGAGCTGTTCTTGTTTATAATTTTGTAGTGCTTGCTCTTGGAGTTTGCTTTAAATCTTCAACTAGTAAGGCAAGAAAAATAGTTCTTTTCCCTTTTCTTCTTTCTTTTTTTATCTGTCAGTCCAATGACAGAAATAATGTCCTTAATGAACTTTGTTGGCCAGAAAAATAACATGCAGCATTACTTTATCATAATAGTTTTAGCTTTCATTGACCAGTTGAACGTACTCAAGGCCTTTTGCTGTGGTTTTATTTAATAAACAAATTCTTTATCACTGTGAATTTTTCTTCAGAATTCTGCCATCTTCAAAATTCTATCAGCTGTCATTCATATCTGGTAGAGAGCTAGTCCTAAACCTGAACCTGGATTTCTTTATGCAGAGTCTGGTGCTTCCTCTGCACAGCAAAAAGGGCTTTTGAACAGTAACACTGTGTATTTATGGAGAATCAGCTGCATGGTTATGCCTGTAACATTTAAAGCATTGGCACGGGGAAAATGTGTTGGAATACTATTTGTTTTTCATGTTTTGGACTCATTACTGGATGAGAAATAAAAAGTTAATCTGAAAAACATAGGTAAGGATTGTTGTATGAGAGAAAGGAAGAAAAACATGCCATTGTGATCAGGAGAGTTTTACCACTTATTTAGAGGCATTATAGCAAAATTCTTTTCCAACTTAAAGTACTTCATTCTCTTACAGAAGGAAAACGTTTATTTAAAAGTTAAGATCTCTAATTCCTGGACTCAGAGCTTTCTGGAGTGTTGCCTGCCTACAGCTCTCAGATCCTTCAGATGATTTCTATGTCTTGTTATGCTAGTTATATATGCAAATGTAGTAGCAGACTTCACAGTTTAAAACCCAGACCAGGAGTAAATGAGTGCGTGATGAACTTGTGGTTCTATGAGTTGCCCCAGTGACTTAATTATATGGACACTAAAGCAGGCAAGATGAATATTTTGATGGGAGGAAAAAAATGTTGTTCTTATTTTAGAGAAAGAAAAATTAAGTTTGAAGAAATCAGGCAAATTGCCTGGTGTGACATTTGGACTACATGGTGGAGCCAGCATAGAGTCTAGATTGTTTAAGTCTTAGTCACAAACCTCAAGATCTTTCTTCAGATTTTAAGTACTACCCAAAATAACAAGCCCATTACTTTGCTGCCAAGAAATTACTAATTCCCTTGAGAGACATTTCATCAAGATAACTAGGAATTTACTTTCAGGCTAGGCTTTTCCTTATTTCCTGTGTCAACTTCTTAAATACTTTAAAATTCTCTAGAAGTAGTAGCCCATTCTCTTTAAAAATAGATTTCTTATCTTTCAGGGTTATACATGTAGATGTTGCCATCCTAGTACAAAATCAGACTTTACTCTCTATTGTTCCTTTTTTGGAAATAGATAAACTGAGCTTTGTTCCTACACAGAAGACAAGCTTACTCCTAAATTTCTTGTATACATTTCAGTCAGAAAAAGCATTTCAAAACAGATACAGAATGTTTGGAGAAGATAAAAATGAACAGTTTCATAGAAGGAAAAAAGCAAACATGGAGAATTTGAAGTAGGAGTCCTATTTAGGTGTGAGTAGAGGGAAATTATTCCAGTAATGAAGGATAGAAGCATCAGGAACTAGTACAGAATAAGGAAACTTCTTTACTGCAGCATTTGGAAAGGCAGTGAAAAAAATGAGGTCTATGGTCATTTAAATGTGGATGAAATAATATTTAGCTTTGCAGTGTGGTATTACTATAAGTACTAGGACAAAGAACTTGAACAAAAAAAATCTGTTAGAAGTGAGCAAGCTTGGGTTCCTAAAAATAAAATTTCATTTCACAAAATCTGCTTCAGAGGATTGGTATCATTTTTTCTTCCAGTTGTATCATGAACAAATGTATAATCATTACATCTATTCTGAACTTCACTGTGAATTTATAGTGTAAAAGAGCATTTTGGTGTTGTTCTAGCATTTCAAATGTCATGTGGAAAAACAAGGTGTCAGACTAATAAGATTCCATGCACTTTCCTGTCAGTGGCTTGTCCTTTTGTTTTTGGAAATGATGGCTTGTATGTGTATGGAGATCTTCAATCTTATGTCTGTGTGAATATCTAGATAGATGGATGGATATTGGCAGACAGTGGGCACTGCAGCAGATATACATTCACACTATCTTGCAGCTCCTGGCATGGAAACTTGAACATTATGGATTAACAGACAATTGCATTTGTATTTTTGCTGTGTTGTTGTTCACCATTGCTTGAATTTATGTGACACTGGGGTTTTTGTTTGACATGGCTTATTACAGATATTGGAAAGTGCCTGTGAAAGCAAGTTTTCAAAAAGCTTTCTGAAGAGAAGACAGAAAGGTGTTGGTTGCTGTACTTTCCCCTGTTTAATGGCTGCAGGAACAAAGATCTAGTTAAGATCCTGCCAAGGTCTAGTTATGAGCATGCCCATCCCTCTCAGTCACCCAGTACAACAGGAACTATATATTACTTTTTTATGATCCATTCTGTTGAAATTATCTTGACTCACGTCTACTCTTTTACATCCCTTTCTTCCTTAAAATAATTATTTTCAAATGACTTTGCTTGTCACCTCTTAGTGCCAGACCTCTTTAGCTCCTCCAGGAATGAGGATCCCAGTCTTCCCCTTTTTTTTTTTCCTTTTTTTTTTTTTTTAATTTCATTTAAATTGCTGCAATCTGCCTCCAGAGAACAGACTCCTCAAAGCATTCTTCTTGTCATCCACCCACACGTGGAGTATCTCTGCTGCTCCAGAGAGTTCCAGTAACTGGAACTAAGTGTAGAGCTGTCAGTGGCTTCAAATGCCACAAACAGAGGAAGCAAAGCCCACATCTGCAGAATCCTTCCTTGTAAAGGTGCTGGATGGCTGTTTAAACCATGTTGGCCCCGTTTGTGTTCCAGGCTAATTCCATGGTTGTCCCTGTCTTGACCCAGTTCTGCCATGACCCCAGGGGCTGCAAGTGGCAGGAGTCCTGAGCATCGTAGTGCAGGATTTCATCTGCAGATTTTATGAGGGTATCCTGAGCTAAAAAATGGCTGAGCAAAAGGATCAGATATGGATGGATACAACAACAGTTGTGCTCAGCCACAAATCCTGCTAAATTCTGATTGTCCTGAGCCTCTCAGGTGCTGCCATTGCACCTTCTGACAACACTGACAGCTGCAGAGAGTCAGGATTCCGAATGGACACTTGACTCTTACAAGTGCTGCATCTCCCTTAATACCTTGGGTCTATCATTTGTTCTTGGCCTGTGACCTCCAGGACTCTTGTGGGCATCGTGTCCTCTTGACACTGTAGTGGAGGAATAACTCATGCTGCCGCAGTCCATTTTAGAGATGTAATTACTGCACAGGCTCTCTGATTTCTACAGCTTCTTCCATTACAGTGGCTGACTTAAGTATATCTTGCAGGATTTCTAGGGTCAAGAAAAACAGGCACTGTCCTTTTCCAGCCTGCAGAGAATACTTCTAGGTCATAAGACACTAAACAATCTGATTCTTGTATCATGAGACTGAACGATGCAACATCTTACTGAATTTGTACCTTTGGCAGTATTTACTAGTGTTTCTTTCAATGAAGTTGTTTTTCCCATTAATCACAATGTTATTTATGAGAAGACATTGAAGATCCTATGACAACTGTTCCTATACAGACAATTCATTTGTGTTTTTCATGTGGATACACAAAATTTATGAGCTTTATAACTTGCTCTGAATGTGAAAAATTGTCTTTTATCATTCATAGGTCTGAGCTCTTTATATTATCGTTCAGATTTTTTTGTCTCCACTGTGGAGTGAGTAACTGTGGGGGTTGCCCATCCCTACTCAAATCCTTTTGACATGGCTAATGTGTTGTGCCAAGACAGATTCTATTTGCTGTGGTCATGCTGGCATTGCTGATTGCCGTTTATTTCATGAGCCTTAGCTGCATTAGAGTTGATGTTGGGAAGGTTTCCAGCACTGACTTCTTCAGTGTGGGCACCAGGAGCTCTGCAGCTTCATTAAGCTGTGTGGCATTGCTGACGACCCTGGCAGCAGTGCTGTTTGCCAGGGGCTGTGCAGGGCTCTGCATCCTCGTGTGCATGAAGGCCTCTGCATTTTAATGCCCGTGAATTTGTGAGACAGGGCTTGAAATCAGCCAAAGTACAATGTTATGGAATCACAGAATAATGTATTTAGAAGGCCTCGTGGAAGTGACCTCTGGTTCTCTGGGGTGGATGACCAACATGCTGAAGACAATACTAACTTCAAGTTAAATGTGGTTGATAAGGACCTTGCCTAGTTGCATCCAGGGTTGGACATCCCACAACCTCTTCAGGAAATCTGTGCCTCTCTTTCACCACCCTTCATGTGAAGAACACATATGCAGGCAGCCACCCACCCAAACACAGAAAAATAACTTCTTAGTGGTAGCTGTAGTTACTTGAAAATGTAATTCATGGGTATGAGTACATTCTTTCTGTCTTGTCTTTAATCTACCACCACTTGTTTTGATTTGCAGGTTGAGAAATACTGAGGGCATGGAGGTTAGTGCTCAGAGCAGAGCATTGTTGTGGCAGCACAACATGAAAGACAAACGCATGAGCTCCTTGTTGGAGTACTCCTGAAGCTAGAGACAATGAGTGATCTTATTTAAAATTTGCAAATAATTCTAAGGTGGATCATATTTTATCATGCATAGCAAGCAAAAACATACATAAATCTTTGTATATATTTATTTATATTTATTTTTGTCATGGTGAAATAGCAGACAGAAGAAAGCAGAGTGGACACACTGGTGTTTCCTGTGAGGAGCAGTATGGTATTGCTTTCTTTGCAGGCATGTAGAACAACATCAGGAACTACTGTGTGTTGTACAAGGAAAAAGTGAAGTGAGGCTTGGTAGCTTTTTGTGAAGTAACTATGGTAAGCAGCTATGTGCTCATTTTGAGTATGTAAATATCTAGGGTGGAGGGAAACAGTTCCCCTTTAAGTGAAATGATGATTTCAAGTCATAGAACCTTGTGACTGATCACAAGTTTTAGAAGACTTCAGTTCACTGAACTTAATGTTACTTATATAAAGTTTGTTGTTACTTAATGAGTCTTATGGATTGTAATGTTTAAAATAACCCAACATGTGTTACCATAATGTAGCCATTTTCAAATGTAAATTAATGATCTTAAAAAGACTATTAGGCTGTCATTGTTATTAGACAGCTGGATATATTTCATTTTCTGATTTAGATTGTATCACTGTTTACCTGCAGTGAAGCCCGTGATGTAATGTTTTCCAAACATACGAGCCTGGACAGTTTCTACATAAACTAAGAGCTCTTTGTATGTCCTGCATGTTTCTCCCTTTGTTGTATATACATCCTTTTTTTCTTCCTACGTGGATGTCTCAAATTTAGATACATCTTTGACAGGGATTATTTGTATAGATTTTATATACCTGAGATTTTTTAATGTTTCTTATAGAAAGGCATCTGCCTAACAACAAGTAACACGTGCTATAAACCTTTTGCTCATATGTATGCCTATACAGATAATTCAGTTTTAAAATAAGAAGGCTGCATGATAAGCAAGTATTTCCTAGATATTAGTAATGTTTTCTTAGCTGTTCATTTTGTTAAACCAGCTTAAACATATGCTGTTTGGAACACTTTGGTAGTTTGTTTACTCATGTTGCCGTAATGAAATAATTTATGTAAAAAAGACTAAATCCCTGTGTATAAATCAATCCTTTTTATTGCTCCTTAAATGCTCTGAGTCAGGGTTATTTTAGCTGTGCATTAGCCTCTTCAAGTATTTGATGGAAAGAAAGTTTGATTGTTTTCCAGGTTCAGAGAGTAGAGAGAGGGAGCCTAACGCATGGGAGCCCTGAAATATTTTAATAGCTTGGAACGCCCACGCTGACCTCACGTAGGGAGATGAGGTGTCAGAGATGGCGCAGGGAGGTTTCAGGGAGGAGGTGGAATTGTTGCCCTGGCCTCACAGGCTGCCAGCTGACTCACAGAGTGTCACTGGGTGTGTAGGATGGTTGGATGGCTAGGAGTAATGAGCCATCGTGATGGCTAACCAGGTTAGCTTCTCCAAAGAGAGTCAGAGGTCCTTACAAAGGACAAATGGGAGGAGGATTCTGCTGCTACAGCCCCCCTCCGTGTGCACTGGGTAGGATTGTGCGACCCAAAATGAGTCTGCCAGTGCAGGAGTCACAGTCACGTGATATGCCAAACTGGTCTGCGGATGTGCAAATCACATGTGTGTTCGTGTTCAGTATTTTCTGCAATAGTTGGTGTAATTTCTTTTAAAGGAAGGTCTTGTTTATTTGTTACTGTTGATGGACCTAATTGGTGTTAGTTTCATAAACAATATTGGATTAAAAAGGCCATTGTTCTCTCCCACAAAACCATCAATGACTTGATTACAGGCATTTTCCGGGATATTCCCAAATACAATAGACTTCATTTAATTAAAAAATGAACAGAACAAAAATGAACAATGTGGGCTTGTGAGTAGTCTCATGGACAGTTATGAAACAAGTGTAGTGAGCAAACTGCCAAATCTTTGTTCTGTAGGATGAAGTTTCTCTTTTCCTGAAGAAGATGACTATTATTTTGTCTCATAGGTCAGAAAAACTTAAGATGAAAAAATAATTCGATGCAACTCTCTCACAAGTGAACTTTCCAAGTCCATATCTATTTCGGTCATGTCTTATGTATCTTAGGTTATGTCTGAGCACTGAATTGTTCCTTTTCTTGACTTCAGACATCTGATTTTTCAGTAGTATTTTATTTTCTGATAGTTGCCACATATGTTTAGTGGAATAATTCACATTTTCCGCCAGGGTTTTGGTGTTTCCTGGTACCAAAGCACAATGCCCTGTGCCAGGAGCCTCTGCACATACCTCTGGTATGGGGATGGGTTGCCCATGCCCGAAGCCAGCTCTGCTGTGGTAGAGTAGCCTTGGATTAGGTGGCTGTGGAATCAGCCACGTCAGAGCTGTGAAGAAGCCTTGTTGCAGGCGTTCCTCCTCCTTTCTCAGGAGGAGCATTTAAGCTGAGCCTTTGCATTTTGTCTCTTGAACTACACTGCAGCTTGTCCTGTGCCCAGCCACATCCCTCGCTGGACCTGACCCACTGGCTTGTCTTCCTGGCTAAGCCTCAGCCCTGCCTTGTCACCGTGGGATGACTCTGGTGATCATGGACTGTGGCTGACCCTGGTTTCTCTCTCCATACCTGCTCTGCTTTTCCTGTCTGAGTATCTGTGCCTGCATCCCTGGTCAGTGAGGGCACTGCCCCTGCCTCTGTTGTGGTCACCCTCTGCTCCTGACTCGCCTCCTCTTGCGGAGGTGGCTGCCCATAAATGCTTCCTCACACGAGTTCTTTTACTCATTCAGAAACAGGGAAGCGTGTTTCCTTTCCCTGATCACAGCATAAAAAACCAGTACAGAAAATACAGATGCATACAAATGCTGAGCTTTGTAGGTGGGGATGCATGCACTTGTTTTCAGCAGTGGCTGCCAACATACGCATGTGAGTACAGGTTTACACAGAATACAGAAGTTTTTTAGGTACAGTTATGAATGATCTGGAAAATGCATACCTCTGATGCCTCATTTTTTTTGGGAAGGTCATAGTGGGGTATCAAAGTAAATACTGAGGAGTTGTCCTGGGTTTGTCCCAGTGATTTCCATACCCTAACTGCTGACAGGAATCAGCATGCCCCAGTGCCTGAGAAATTAAATCCAGTTTTGTTTCTGTATTTTATATCTGCATCCCCTCCCAGGCCAGTGAAGATGCCATGATGACAGGACGAATATCCACAGAAGAGCCACCAACCAGCCAATTGGGTGGCTATGGCCTATCCGTTTTCTTCATCTCCCCACCCTTGATTTATGTGATTTATGTGGCCATTGTGAGCTAGTCAGAATATAAATTTAGATTATTACTGGGATCATTGTGCCTGTTTTCTTGAAGGTCAAAAACTTGTTTGTGATTGAGAGAAATTCCTTTGTGGAGAGCCAAACATCTCAATTGTTTCATAGCAAATTATATTTAGAAAGAAATATTTTTAGTGTAACTTCTGAGGAGAGAAATTATGACTTACTTTAAATAAGTCTTCTTACTTTATGAGTCAGAAAAGAGCAGGCTTAAACTCTCAGACCAACCAAAAATAATACAATAAATACTAAATCTCATCTGATACTGTAAGTGCCCTCCACTTGCTTTCGTTACCAGTGTTACTACCACACAGTACTGTAAACACAGTTTTAAAGCAAACTAATACATTTTGTGTCCCTTCTCTCTCAAAGACAAGATATTACATGCAACGAGGGAGCTTCACTTCCTGTAAACAGGACCAGTAAAAGCCTGACATTTCCAAGGATGGATAACAAAGTCAATAGTATGTCTTTTCTCCTCTTGCAGCATCTGAACTGGGAGCTGTTTTCAAGGAACCTCAGTTTTGTAACTTCCATAGTGTTTATATATTAGTCAAAACTAGCCCTACTTTAATACTAGAGTTGACTTTGGACTCTACAGAACACAGAAAGTAGTCCCTTGCCCATTTTCATTGCTCCCCAAAGAGGAATGAACACATACATCATGTATCTATGGAGCTCTTCAGTTAGGAGTATTTGTCAGATAGCTTTGCTTATAATACTGTTGTTAAACTGGTAAGAGAACAGAAAACATCAGAAATCTTCCTTTTCTAAATTACTAAGCTAGTATTTAAGAAAAGCCCAGTGAAGAAAATGGCGGTGTCTATCTGAACTGTGGCTGCTGTATGAATAAAAGAATCGTATTGAATGAATATGAAAAATGAAGGATCTGTTGCTTAGTCAATTGGTTGTATGTAAGAAATCCTGCAGAGTGAGCATCCCATAATCATCTGATGCCACCGTTTTCACATCTCTGCCATTCTGGCTCCTCTGACTAGATGCTGCTATATTGCAAATACAGAAATAACATTAAAACCAAGAACCTAATATACCCATTTATTACATTCAAAATATTTTTGGACCCTAGTATCTACAGATTGCACACTGACTGAAGCTGTGAAACAGAGAGACTGGGTAGAGTATGAATTGGCATACAGATATTTTTTCAGCAGCTATGTTGCAAGAGGACCACTCTTCAGCATAACTGAATCATTTCCTAATTGATGTGGAGTGGGCAGAAATTCCCCAAGCAATGAGTTGTAGTTGAGCTTCTTCTATCCTGAGCTGACTGATGTATTTGGGCTACCTTCAAGGCAGTGAAACAGAGATTGCAATGCTTTGGACTTGAGCATGCAGTTTCCAGAAAGGAGGTACTTAGAAAAGCCTCAAATATACATACATTTTTTAAAATTAAAATCTGTGTATCTGATGCTACCATCTATATAGTGTGTATATGTATGTGTATTTACAGTAATATCTAATCTAAAAGGACCACCTTAGTTGTGTGAATGCCTGATATCTCAGTCTGGAACATAACTAACTCTTGGTTCAATGACTGCCTTGCAGTGTGTTTCAGTGTTTGAGCAGGAGTTCTGAGTCTGCCTTGGTGAAAGAGTATGACTGCCACAGTTTCCAAACAGAAAGCACAAAACTTAATACTTGTAACCGCAGGGAGCACCTGGCTCTGTGTTTCAGCCTGCCTGAGCTGATAGACATGCCCAAAACTGATGGCGTATCTTATCATAAGTCGAAAATTGTCACACCAAGGATGAAGCTTGTTTTTCTTCTGTTAGCAGCAGAATGAGAAAGTGGGAAGTCTCACAACACTGCAGGTCTTACATGAAATTCTGCAAGGTAGATAAACTTCTAAGAGAATTATGGCCTGCTATAAATAAATTTTGTCTGCGTCTTAGGAGGAATGGCAGAAATATTTTTTAGAATATTGCTGTCTCATCAGAACAATAGAAACATTCTATTTCTTAGGTCTCATGACATCTTGCATACTCAGTGTTGGAGACTTGGGTTTTTATAACTGCCTGAAGCTCTATTAAGCACAGAATCATAAACACATAGGTAGAAGGGACTTTAAAAAATCTTGTAAAATTCTCCCTTCTACACAGAAGCAGGAAAAAAAGTCCATGTAATTTTTGCCATCACCTTTCACCCACTAGAGGGTTTCTTCTTAGAAAAGTAATTGATTTGCTTGTTTATTCCTGTCAACTTGCTTGTTTATTCCTGTGCTGCTCCTCTTTGTTCTTGCTCTCCCTACCAAGAAAGAAGATTATTGCTCATAGTTAAAAATAATAAAAAAAAGAGTGCTAATAAGGAATGTGAATCCTTATCTTTTGCTTTCTAGGTGGTGCCTTTCATGCCTTTGGGTAAACGTAATGCAATAGATGAACCACCTCTGCTGTAAATATTCTGTCCTCTTGATACTATTTTCTAGTTCTTGAAATCTTTTGGATGCAATAAAGAGCTACCTGGTCTATGTCTGAGGAAATTATGAAAGTGAAAAACTAGCTAAGATTAAGTTTAGGAGAGGTTTAATGTAAAAACTGGAATGATTAGTGGTTTTTGGAAGAATATTGTATTTCTCTTTGTATTTGTTTTTATTTTGTATGCTACATTAAGTAAATTGCTTCAAAGTTTGTGAATTTACTGCGTGTGATTAGAACACAGGATGTAATAAGCCTGGTTCTTGTAATACTGAGTGTTTTGGCCTTGCTTAGTTAATTACCTGGAGAGTATTATAATGGTAATGGCTACTAAATCTGCTCATTTTGGGTAGGATTTGATGGCTGTTTAAAACTGGCTTAATGTTTCTGGGAGCAAGAACATTGATAGTGGGGTAGCATGAGTTTGGTTTTTCCCTTCTTTTTGTTTTCCTCCCTAGCACATATAGTACTGGTGTAAAATGTATATAGTGCCTATATATCCTAAGCTTCCCTAGAAAATCTGCAGCGATTGAAGTAGAAGTTACATAATGATTACTATGGGAATAATAAATCTGAAATGAAGCAAAGCAGTAGTATAAAAGTGAAGCATATGAAATTGGGTCAAGCTTTAGAAAACTCCTTTTCCCCCCTCAGAAATTCTTGAATTTGAATTCTTTAATTTCTTCCCTAAAGCCCCAAGCCTTTTAGGATTCCTGGGGTTTGGTTTTTGTTTTTAATTTATTTGAACTTTAAAGGCTAAAAAAATCCCCACTTTAAAATAAACAAGCAAAAATCTTTAACTTTGTTGCACAATTCAGGAATTGTAACTGTAAGGAACAGACTAAATTGCACAAGTCTTTTGATGAAATCATAAAAACTGGTGGCTAATATTTCAAGTGCAATTACAAACATGTCTCAAGACAGAACAGGTTTTAATAGAAATATAACCTATAATAGAAATAGATAGTTTTCTACCTGCTGTGCTACAGTCCTCATCAGTTGTCTTAAACCACCATCAATGTATTTTAAGGGTTTGTCTGTAGATTTTCACTAAAAGGTTTTCAATGCAAGTTTTATTGAAATCCCAAGGAACACCCAGAACATATATTCATCTGATACAACTAAAACATACCATATTATCATAAGAAAACATAATACTTTAGGGGGAAAAAAAGGGAGAAGAGGTAGCCATTTTATACTACAAAAATTGACATAAAGAACAGCAAAATAATGTGTTTGTGATGAAGCCTCTTCTTCTGAGGGGCGCAGAAATCAAGGTATTTTTAATGATCATATCCAGAAATGGAACCTTCGTCTGGCAAAGTCAGAATATATTGGCATAATTTCTGCTTTTAACGAATAGTATTTTTGTGATGCTGGTACAGACTGCCTGTTCTGGTGGAGACTTCTCATGCATTCAGTAATTACTGAGAAGAGAGAGTGACCTGGATTTTATAATAAGAGTTTATGTATTTCAGAGAGTTGGCTCTGTCAAACAGCAGCACTTCTGTGAGTCAGTTAAAGTATTTTAATTGTTCAGAAGAGGAAAACCTTACCAAATTGTCAATACTAATCTTTTTGTTAAAGTATCTACCTAATTCAGGAATTCTGAATATACCACAATCCTCCTAGCTTTGTTTCTCATTATATCTAGTTTATTTCTAGTTGCTGTCCTTCAAATATCATAGGGTGCCATCCCATCTTCTGGTGAAGTTGAATGTTTTCAAGTTGGTCTTCTCCCTTTGGGATCAAGATGGATGCATTTATGTTTGGTACTGCCCAGCAGGCAGCTGAATCAGATGGGACAAAAGGAGTTACTGTGTCAGGAGTGGGTTCTGGATCTTACACATTTTTAGTGACTTTAATTCTTTGATATGTTTGGTTACTTTCCAGTATTATAATTTAGTACAGTGTTTGGAGATTCTGCATAGTACATTGCTATCATCTGGACATTTAGAATACTAGTAGAAAAAATATAGGGATTATACTGCTTATATTTGTTCTTAAAAAATGGAGGGGAGACTTTTTATAGGTAATTATTTTCTCACTATTGGATATAAATTATACTTTTAAGACTATATAAATTATCAGTTTATAAATTATGAATTGTGATGTGTAAATTTTAAATCAGTTTGCCAGGAGAATTCTTTATTCTCTGTTAGCCAGACCAAACACCGATCCCATAAACAGCTTTATTCCAAAATATCCATACATAAATATGTAATGACTTTTATATTTTCATTTAAATAACATATAACAATAGCACGTATGCCATGAAACAGATAATAATACTGCATGCACGTGCATGAACTTGTGCCCATGGCACATATTCCACCTTAAGAAAAGATAAAACCTAATAAATACTGACATATAAATATAGCCTCTAAGACCTGGGGTTTAAGGGACAGCCTTTATTTTTCTTTAACCATTAATGTCTGATGATTAATCACCATATTTGTAGAGAAAGGAAATTCCTCCTTTCTGTATTTGCTGCTGTTGAGGTTGTGGCCATCAGTATGATTGCTTTAGGCAAGCTGCTGCTTCCTTTGCAATGGCAACATTAAAATTTAAAGAGAAATGTTTGCTTAAAAATTTCCAAACAGAACATTAGGTTGGAAGGGGCCTCCGTTCAGCTCTCAGTTCAGACTAAGTTACTGAAGGCTTTTTGTCTAGTTGAGTTTTAAAAACCCCCAAGGACAGTGGTTCCATAACATCTCTGGACAGCCTGTTCCAGGGCTTTGTTATCCTCCAGGTGTTTTTTTGGTTTTTGGTTATATCTAATCTGAACTTTTCCTGTTTTACTGTATTTTCATGGTCTTCTGTTCCCACACTGCAATGCAGTGAAGAGCCTGGCTCTGTCTTTTCCATGACTACTTTGCAGGTATCAGCAGGCTGTGCTTCACTCCCACAGCAAAATTTTCTCTTTTCCAGCCTTGAAGAAGGCCAGGCCCACCTGCCTGTCCTCTAATGGCAAGTGCTCTGGTACCCACCTATCTAAAATAAAGGAAATAAGGACAGTCTCACCCAGGGATTATTTTTCTTGTCTTTTTAGCTCTTGGGGTTTTTATGATTTTTTAAAATTATTTTTAGGAAATTATATTTAAAGGGCTGTCAAATAATACTAAAGGGCTAATTGGAGCAGAGGATACGAGAGAAGCATCAGAAAGGAACACCTCGGAACTTTGTGAAGTTGAGCAGAAAGGAAACAGCCTATTCACATCCAAATCCTGGTCGAGGGAACAAACTGCTTTGAAACGTGGCCTTACATAAGAGATAAGAATCTTATTATGATACGGATACAGGGTATTTTAATGATTAAAAGTGAAATCAGAATGAGGAGGTGTTTTAAGCTTTTGAACCATGCAGTATAATAGGCTCTCCCATATTATCTGATTATCTGTTGTAAGCAGTCATGTAATTTTTTTTTTCTGGAGACTTTCTTGGGTTGCTTTGTCAAGGTTTTGTTTAAATGAGCTCTGAGAAGTGGAGACATATGACATACATCAATAGTTTTGAATTAATGCTCATGGAAACAGTATGTCATGTTGTGAAAGCAGAATGTTTGAAAGGAACATACTCTGCAGGAAGGCCTATGTGCTTTTAAAAATGAAAGATCTTTATAATTCATTTTGCTGGCAGTTATTCTGATATTGTGTTCATCCTTTGTTTTGAATTCTTTAAACTGATAATGTTTAAGATGTTCTGGGGATTTACTGTTTTTTAGTATAGAGGTGAAATAGTAGAGGTACTTATTATACCAAAAATGCTTCTTTACCTGAACAAAAAAATTTTTGGTGTTGGTGAAAAGTTAACCAAGCTTTTCTCTGATCCTTTATTTTTTTGAAAGCAAGGAGGGGGAAAAAATCCTTTTGTGATGCTTTCTTTAACCTTCTTTCTTCCTGCTCATAAAAATGGAGCTTTGTGGTTTTGACCTTTCTGCCCTTGCAGGCACAGAGCAAAATTCCTGTGCTGCTACTCAGTGTGTTTACTAACAAACTATCTCATTGAAAGCCTCCAAGAAATCCTCTTTGGTGCTGTCTAGTCTGTATACTCGTAACATTAAAGTTAAGGTGGTATTTTTTATCAGGCAGAATATTTGCGTATATATATATATATATATATATGTGTATCTCCAAAATTACTTTCTCTTACTACTATGCACGCTAATCTTACAAAATTCTGTAATATTTTAAATATTTTAAACAGCTCTGAATGGAACAGGACATGCCCAATCATCCCTGCCTTTTTTTCATAGCAATTGCTGGCAAAAGTGTTTGAAATGATGTTGAAATGGAATCCTGCAGAATATTTGACCTGAATAGGTACACAGTAAAAGCATGTGCAAAAAAATAAGGAATTCTGGTTTAACAAATATCTCTCATTTCAGCTTGCTGGTAATGCTTGTATTGACTGAAATGCATATCTTTCGCCTCATATATCTACAGAGAAGTGTTGAAGTTCATGTTCATCCGTGATCTTATTAAGAGCTGATTTTAAAAAATTTTACATCTCCTAAGTGTTTAGAAATACTTGCTCCTTTGTTCCCTGTATGGCATCATTAATTTGAAAGAGCAGTAGAATTTTAAAGGTTACATTTTAACAGTCCTTGTGACTGTTCCTTTTAAAAACCCAAACCAAAAAGGGAACATCAAGAACAGCAGTATATTAGATATATTAGCGATGAACTCCCTAATTTTAGAGAGCTATGAATTGGCTAAGGGTTTCATTTCTAAAATGTAATTACTGTGTTCTAGGTGATTTTTTTTCCCAATTAATTTCATGTAAAACGTTTGCAAGTCACATTTCATAAATGGAACTTCTTTATGGTCAAACTATGCTTGAACTTACAATTTGCGTAATCACACTAAAACACTTGTAAAGAAGACTTGCTATAATTAAGTATTAAAAAAGCTTAAGCTGATTTTCACAAGCTTTGTGCAACTGACCTAATGCTTGAAATTTGTAGGTGGTATGAGCAGTTGGTAGTCAAGAAAAGCTTGCATAATTTCTTTAAATTAATTAGTTTTAATTTAATGCAAGCTGCTAACAAATGGCAATGATTAACATCTGATACCTTGTCCTGTTGGGGCTCCCAGCCCCTTCCTCTTGACTGCTCCTTTGGCTCTAGTTAATGGTCTTGGTGAGAAGGACTGAAGCATGGTGCCTGCAGCTCACTGCTGCACGACTGAGAGGCCACATGAAGGGGGCAAATGCCAGTTTTACTGTGTGGAGGAAGCTGGAGGGAGCACACAGTGCCGTGCCCACACCCTGTGCTGCGCTGGCAGCCGGTGGCATCCTGGGTGCGGCTCCAAATGGGGCTCCTGCGTTCAAAGCCCTAAATGGGCTCAGACGGCGTTATCGCAAAGGCTGCCTGTCTCCTCCACAGCTTCTTCCAAGGGAATAAAACTACTGAAGTACACCTTTGGTCTCTACTTTGTGGAATACCCGGGCACTAGACAGAAGGCTGAACACCTTATGGTCTTCAGAAAAAGACAAACCTATTTTTTTGTCTGGGTTTGCTTTTTTAAAGCAATTATTCCCCAAACAGTTATGGTGTAAAATTGCTTCTTCTAATAAGCTTCCAGAGTATATAGAATAAGTTCAATTCTTTTAAAATAAGCAGCTTAGCTTCAAAGCCATAGGAGGGGATAGAGAGGAAAATGGTTTACTGCTGTACGTAATGGTGCCTGTGTGTGCCTGTGCGTGTGCTCGCACACATGCACACAGTGTGAGCACAGTCAAAACATCAGTGAGGTGGGCCATGCACTTGTATATTTTAAAGATCATTTTGAAGGAAGATCTTAGTGTGCTACTATTTCTTCACACACACATGTTTAAGAAAGGAAAAGCTTATTAAGGATGTAAATTCAGGAGTTCTCAGACTGAGAATGCCCATGATTGGTGGTGACGGCTTTGCAGGAGCAGTTTGGTTCCTTTCAGTGTTTGCATCATCCTGCAGGTTTTCCCCAGGATTTTCACAGAGTCATCCTAATTGTAGCCATCAAATCAAATTTCAAAGAAGGTTTGGCTCTATCATGGGCTTAGCCATTATATTAATTACTGTAATTTCAAAAGGTTTTACAAATGTATTTTCATAAAATGCTTTCATTTTATTTTACAGATAATCTAATTTTTAGGTGTCCCATTCTGAATACCTAGAACCCAATTTTCAGAGTACTTAACAGTATAGAGCACTTGAAGTTCTGAGTATGCCCCTTTCACTGATTTCCTTCCATTTCGGCTCTGGGGTTCAGTGCCTCTGTCATTCTGACCTGAGTGATGACTGAGGCTTATTGGAAAAGAGGGGTGTAAAATCTAGGGATGAACTGTACTAAGTGTGTGCAGCAGGTCTTGTGGATACTTATAAAGGTCTACTGTGACTAAATGGTAGAAGATTTTATTAAAGCTAAGAAAAGTCATTCCTGAAACCAAAGCCATGGGCACCCGGGTGTGTTTTAAGCCAGTCTTCCAATCAGTGAAGACTGAAGTTTCACCAGCAAAAAGTTGCCTGAGCTTAACACAGTACATCTTTGTTCTTCCCATTAGAGGATGAAACAGGGTGAAGAATGGGTTGAAAAGCACAGGGGTGGGCAAAAGACAGGCCACACACTTTTGAAGCATTTGTGGATAGAATTATCAGGGAGACTGCCAAGGATAAACCAGTCCATGTGGAAGGCAGCAGCCTCATAGTGGCTTAAGCTTTGGGTTAAAGATGGTGATTTTACAGGTGTCTTTATAGTAATGGTTTGACAGAGGTCATTTTTGTTAGCTCCCAAACCATCTTTTCTTACTTCTTGCTTTCCCAAAATAAAACCTATCAACTCCTGCATGTGAGAGTTGGGAAATGGCAAAATTAGTGTTGCCCATTCCATTGTAATAGGAAATCTCTTCTGCTCATATAACAAGATTTTCATGTATCATGATGAGGCATTCTGCTGTCTGAAAACTTAACCTTCATAACAATGATCTTATCGCAGTTACTGGAAATACCCTTGCTGAATCCTGATCTGTGTATTCTTTTTAAAATAAAATTAATTAAAGTGTCTGACAGGGGATTGCTTCATTGTCCCTTGCCTGGTTCATGCTATGCCAAAGGCATAGATTACATATGTTTTTCTATTTCGTAGGTTCTCATTAAATCTCTTCAGTGTCTATAATTAACAGTAACAGCAAAGAGATTCAACAGACTATTTTCTGCCCTTTAAAATTTTAAGAAACCCCCTTTTATTATTTCATTTTGCTTGGAGGAGCTATGAAAAAGACATCTGCTATCTGAAACTAAATTTAGACATCTAACAATACCTGTGGATTCGGGGACAGGAGAGGGAAGTAAAAAAGACAGAGACAAGCCTGTGTAGCCAGCACAAACTTTCTTTCTGTTTCCCTTTGCTCTTTGTTGGAATAGGATACTTGGGAGACACTAAAGCTTTCTCTTCTCTTCAGCTGCCTTTATCTGAACTCTGCCAGAGTTCAAGTTACAACCAGCTCGAGATATCTGACCTTGACAGCCCGAAGCCCTGCAGAACAGGTGTAGACCACCTGAGATTGCATCGCACAGGCTGGGCATTGTGAAATAACTACAATAACTACTTGTAATGTAGATTTGTACATCAATGCTGCTTTGTGAGTCAAGTCCTCATTAGTGGCCTTTACAGTCTTTTGTAATGTAGATTCATCCTGGTAGACTGTTTCAAGGTGATGTTGGACAAACGCTGATCTACTCAGAAGTTACCTCCCCTTTGGAATAAATGCTCATTTGAGACGGGTCTCCTTGCTAAAGATCTGTGCAGTAAGATGGCTTAAAGTACTGCAACCACTTGTGTTCCCGATGCCATTTGTTTTAGGGACCATGTATCACAATTAATGGCTGTGTTTTCAGGTGCATTTCACACAGGTTATCAGTTTTCGCTTGGCTTTTTGATCCTTTCTTTTCCCACAGAGACTCAACAGTGCAGTTTCACATAAGTGTGAGTGGTTGGATGAGGTGTAAGTTACTCTTAAGCATCTTGTTTCCTTGCAGTTCCCCTCCCCTTTCCCACCCCTGATTCTGATCCCTCAAAAGTTCCCCTACTCCTTACTTAATGTGTAGGTTTTTCAAGATGACACATTTCCTATAGGAAGCAGGTTATCTCAGGTGAGGGTCGTGTAGGCAAAAATGTGGGCATTTTGTCTATATGAGATTTTTAACCTGTTGCAACATCTGTGGTATAAAGCAGAGAATTTTTGAAAAGTGGAGAGATCAAACACTGTGAGATGACATTAAAAACTACTATCTCATGTCCAGATTAATGTGATATTTGTTGTCGTGAAGAAAGTGCTTATTACTGTTTGAATATTTTTGCCCCACTATCGTATATCACAGCATATTGTATCATATCATAACTAATGTGTTTTAATCAAGCATGTCACTTCGTCTTAATAGCTCTTTTCATATGCCTCCTTTCCTACCATTATAAAGCTGTGAATGTCATGGTTTCATTTTGCAGAGGACAAAGGAAAAACTTTGAGAATTTAACTGCAGTCCTTGTTTGGCTTTCCTTGAGAAGCTGCTGTTCTCTCAGTTGCTGATTGAAAAGTTTTAAGTAATTTATCCTTGGGGTGGAGAGACGGACTAGATTTGGTGGGTGTAGAGAATGCAGAATCCCTCTGGCCTTCCTGAATCCATTTACTGAGGTACTAGAAGATGTAAGCACCTTCTGTTTGTAAAAATGGCCAAGTCATGGTGAATCCGTTCTGCTTCGCTCCCATCTCACAGTTCCTGCTCAGCAGACAGGGACTAAGCAGAGAGGACATCCCTGACTGGCAAGCTGGGTACTACATAGGTGAAAAGAATGTTGTAAGGGAATGGTGTGACTTGGAATATTGTAATTACAGTACCTTATTCACAGGGTGTAGATAAACATCGGGCATTTAACTATAGCCTTTTTTTGTCCATATTTCATTATCTGCAGTCCCATTAAAATTGGACTTGCAGTAAGAAATATAGATGTCCTAAAAGAAGACAAATAGAGTGCTAAGCAGTGTGTATATATTCTGGTATTTATTTTAAAAATCCCACAACATTTGTCATGTTAGACTACCCATTGGTTTTTAGTTTCTTTTTTTTAACTTAAGAATCCATGGCCTAGTCTACATAGGATTTTTTTCACGTGAGGTAAAGAAAAGTGGGTAGCAGGTGTAAGTTTGAACTGCAGTATAGGTGTACCTGTATTATTTCACCTTTTAATATCCAAAGTTCCAAATTATATTTTAGGTCTGTTACATTATGGTGGTTATTACAGTCCCCTGGTAATTCTACACTGATGGTAATTACTTGCAGTTTAGCAATGTTGTAGCAGCAAGAAAAAAACCTAAGTGTATCTGAGCTGCCCAACTGAAACCATAGGGTTTTTGTTACAGAATTTGGCCCAAAGTACTGACTGCTTCTGTTATTCTTACTGTACTGACTTGATAGTTTTGTGGTTATTTTACAACATTTCAGTTGTTTCTTAGTCTTGCATTCAGGGTATTTATGACATCTCAGTCTCAACTCAGTCTTTTGCATTAACAAATATCATTTTGGAAGTCTGTAGAGCAACGAAGTTTGTGTCAAGGACCCCATGTCCATGGAATACATATCTCAGTTGCTTTATTTCAGCTGAGCTCTCTTCTGAGAGCCTTAGGCTGAGTGTGCTATCAGCAAAATGAGTGCCTTAGGTGAGCTTTTGGATTTCATCTTCCATTGTAGCTTCATCCAAAAGGAGCCTCACTCTGCACAGCACTCCATGATGCAAGCCAGAAGCTCAGAGAGAGATGATGGGGAGGTTCACTTCAAAAGTACTATTCTGATCAGTCAGCATAAACATTAATGTGAGATCCCCAAGGGAGAAGGTGATCAGTCAAAAATCTGTTTTAGTAAGGTTAATGAAAGCCCGTTTTGCTTGAAAAATGAAGTGCTGCATTACCCTCTGGCAACTGTGGATGCTTTATCCAAGCATGCGCTACTCCACTTTAGCAACCCACAGTGAGCCTGAAAACATCATTCTGCTTGGTAACATGTTCATCACAAGATGGGTGATGAATGCAGAAACAGGGTGGTTTCTATGCAATTACAATTTGTATGCAGTGGCTTCTTAATTACTGAGTTATAGAAGAGAAAGATTTTTTTTTTTAAACAATGTAAATTTTTTTGAAGTGTATTTTTTAAAATCCAGTGTATTTTTTGGTGCTGCAGCCCAAAAATGTTACTAAGTGAGAGACATAAAAATGAGCCCTCGGTAACAAATACTGGTTTTGCAGTTACAAAATTGGTAAATTGGGAGCACACGTGGTAGGTCTGATAGTCATCACAAGTTTCCTCCCCTACGTTTAATGGCTGCTGTTCTTTAGAAAGCAGTGACAAATGGTCTGTTGTGAACAGCTTAATGTTAATATTCAACCATCTTTTTTTTAAAGAAACACTTTGGAAAAGAATAAAATACTCCTATAGAGAATTAACTGGATGTTTCCTAGTAGGATGAGGTATGTTTAGAGGAAGCATCTGTAAATCAGTCCAGAAAAATTAGCTGCAGTTAAATGACTAGTGAGATGTGGGCAAATACCACATATGCTCTGAGACTCTTAAGGCTTGCCTTCAGTTAAAAATTCCTCTGGAATTGTTACTGTCTGTATCTGTGATGGCTGCTGGCAATCCTGCCTAACACAGATTTCGTGTAGTGTTCCCATAAGAGCAGCAACTACTGAAGTTTCTGCTCACTGGAGGAAGTTTATCCCTGAGGCCATGCTTTCTAGTGAGCAGTAATCCACACTTTGAGGTATCCTTTATGCATAAGGGGGAAAAAAATAATTTTTTTGGTACAAGTTTCTAAGTCAGACACACAGTCCCACTGGTTGGTCAGTTCATGGTGTTTTAGCTAGGAGATGTCGTTAAAATTATTATAAACATTTTTCATTCCCATCTAAAAATAGGGAGCTTTCTAGGATGGAGAAAAACTAAATTTCTTCTGCTAGAACACTTCTATTGGCATAATTAGATAAGGGCAGTGATCAGGGAAGGTTATCTTTCTGGTTTGCTTGTTCCTTTGCACCTGGGCTTTGTTGAAATGTCACCTATTACTCCATAAAAACACCTTTGAGTGTAATGGAAAAATCCTCATAAACTTGATTTTAAAGGGTTTTATTTAATTCAGTTGAAAGAAAAATCTAAAAGAACACATTGTATTTGGAGTGCTTTACTCCATCTTGAAATCTCTTTAATGTCATTAAAGTTCTCTTACTAATAAATCTTAGTTTAAAATATTAATAGGATTTGAGTTAGACATTTTTATTTTATTGTGTTTTGCTTTTGAGTGACTTGATTCATCTTAATATCATATTTTTAAAAGAACCAANCCTCCCCTTCCCTCTCTTTCTAAACTGTACATAGCAAAACCTCTACTTTTTCCTAGGTATCTCAACCTACCCATCCTAGCTATATCTATCACAGCAATTATTTGGTAAAAATCAATGTTCATGCGTTAAAACTGGAGACTAGGGAAGACAACGTATTGTAAAAACATAGAAAAATTGTTAGAAGAAGGATTACATTACACCAAGCATTTTATCAAAATATATTGAATGGTTATGGCAAACAATCATGCAATCACTCCATGTTAAAGCTGATTTTAGCTCTTCCAGTTAAAATAGACATTTCTTTTTTTAAGGAATACATTTGAGGTTTCTGCTGTGCTGTGCTTTCTTCTGCCCTAAAGCCAGCAGTGACGTCTGCTAGCACAGGGTGCATCTGCGCAAGCACAGAGAGTTGGGGCTTGGGTTTGTTGGGGTTTTTGGTTGGGGATATTTTTCCCGAAGCTGGTCAGGGAAATGTGCCTTTTGCCAGCGAAGTCAGTTTTCTGAGCTGTCAGACCAGATGGCAACACAAACCCTGTGATGTTAGCAGGGGTATGTGGGGCAGGGGGGATGACACCCACGCACTCCTCTGGTTTGACAAGTAATGGTGATTCCTTACAAGCAGCATTCTCTGAGATTGTGTCACTGCAGTTTGTCTGACACTTCCTCGTGGTGCTGAATCTCACCGAAGACTCCTCTCCCTTGGAGGTGTTGCCTTTGTGTAATGTAACATGTACCTGTTGCTGCTTGTTTGGTGCGAATAAGTTAATGAAAAGAAAATAAAACCAGATTCTGCTGTCACTCTGCCTCAGAATTCACCGATATAAATTGTTCAGTGGCACTTGAAATACTGAATGTTTGAGTCCCTGGAGGTGGTTGAGTAGATGCTCTTTCAAGTTGATTTAATTGAAGATCTTTAACTCCTTCAAGGGTATTGATGACTGTGCTCATTTAGTCAGAGGAATCTAGGAATGTGTTTGTAATACAATGATATTTTATTTTATTCTTAGTTTCTTACACTTTTGGGATGCTACAAAATAAGAGAACAAGAGAAAAAGATTCTCTGATGGAATCATATGAGTATCTCTCCAATCCAAGGACATTACTTTTAAGTAACTTGTTTCTTGGCTAGGCAGGAATGTTTTTGCTATTCCAAAACTGGGGTTCCTATGGAAGTCCATCAGAATTTAGTGTTTTATCTTTAGTGGACCTTCTGATTGTTACATTGTTGTTTGGTGATTGGGTTTTTTGTGGCGTTTTGGTTCTTTGTTGATTTTTGTTGTTGGGGGTGTTTTTGGTTTTGTTTGTTTTTAATTATTAATTTTTTTTATTCCCTTTAGGAAAAATTTTCCCCTTGTTAGAGAACTTTCTGAAGAAACAACCTTTTTTCATTTTGATTGGTCTAGTAATTGCCAGACAATTTCTGTTTGAGCTGTAATATGAACTGTCATGCCATGTATGTTAGAAAAGGTATTCCCAAAAGGATGTGGGGATGTAGTAGAGTTTGTAAAGTGTTAAAATCTTAAAGGATATTAAAAATAATTAGGGATACTTAATTAAATTAAGGATCAAAATTGAAAGCCATGGTGTCAAAAATCATTAAAACCTTGCTTTTTCCCCCCTGTCTCTTAAGCTTCAAGGCATTAATTCTCTAGAGTGTAGACTGGTATGTATAATTACACTGGTGTAACAAGACAAAGGGATGATGAATTTATTTCCTGTGAAGTTTAGAACAATCTGATATTCTAACCTTAATAACTGTTTTCTCTGGCTACCTGTGCTGCTTACATTTAAATAAACCACTCTTACATCTTGCTTTATATTCTCGAAGAAAAGCAGCTTTATGTGTCGCATTGCACCCAGCTGATAAGCCTAACCATTAGCCTCAGGCATGTACTTTTCTTCATTTTTCCTTCCTCTAGATTATCAGGAACAAAAGTCATACGGAAAACTGGATGATTAGAAGCACTTCCAGCTGTGTTTAAGTCTGTGTGCATGTCATGCAGAAATATAATTTAGACTTGCACAGCACTTCTCATCCAAAGCTTTGAAAATGGGTCAATATCCTCCTATAGCAGGTGGTAAAACTGTTATAGGAATGAGGAAACGACCAGTGTGAGGTTTCACAGGGAAAGAGTGATGAGGAAAACCCCGCAGGACAGACCTTCAGCCCCATGCACTTCCTACATTTGAAACTAGCTCCAGTACTGGATAGAAGAGATAATGCCTGTGCTTTGTGATGTGTTTAGGAAGGACAGTGCAGCTTATTTTGCTGGGGAGAGTTGGAGGTGCAAAGATGTGACTAAATTTAGGATTTGAAGTCTTTGGCTGTTTTGCGTCAAGAAAATTGTAGGAGCAATTGTATTCTGACTTAGAGGTGCTGTGACAACACTTACCTGGACATCATAAACCCTTAATTTTAGTTGATATTTTACCCCAAAAGTGTGATATTTTCAAAAAATCAGGAAACTCACCACAGTATGAATATAATGCCTTGACTTACTTTTTCTGGGTAGGGATCTCATTTTGTCATTTAAAGGGTAATAATGTGGTTAGAAAGACAGGGTAATATTGCAGCATTATTTTTATTTCCAAAACATAAGACGTCCAAAGGGATTTATAATCCCTGTACACCTGAGCTCAGCTCTGTTCTTTACAAGCCAGCGAGGAAGCTTTCAGGAGCTTGTTGAGAATCCTTGATCCAGGGATGAATTGTGTAGGACCACATTAGAGCTCCTGTGGATGTGACAGGTCACTCTGGCCTGGTGTTCCCCTTCCCCTTGCTACCATATTACCTCGGATACACATCTTCACCTGCCTCTCTTTTCCTTGGGCGGAGCACAGGAGAGTGGCTTGTACAGAAACTTTAGCACATCCATCAACAAGGTCTCAGCTTGGGAGAAACTCAAGATTGCCTAAATTTTAGGCCTAAATTTATGAGACTCTCAAGTTTGCTATGCAGTGTGAAATGCACTAAATAGAGCAGATAATTTTATTATAGGTTTTTGAGGCAGTAAATCTATTTAGTTGATACGCATATAGCTTTTTTTCATGTGTGTTTTTGTTCCCAAGAACCTGTGTATTTTACATAGATGGAAGTGTTGGGATTAATCCCTCTCCACCAATTGTTGGATATCTCATAACTTGGCTGCCACCTAAGCAGCCAAATAAGTTATTTGGATAATATCTCTATTCTATTTGAAGGTCAGGTGCTGTGCATTGTAGAACACTTGGCTGTGTGATAGAGGTTTCTGCAGACAGCCAGAATCAGGAATGCTTTGGTTTTGTTATGGTTTCTGGAGGTTGGTTTTGTTGTTGCTTGTTTGTTTGTTTGTTTGCTTTTTAAATCTAAGCATAAAATCCATATGAATTTTTTTTTAAGTAGCATAACGCTTTTGACCTGTGACTGAAAGCAAATCTTTGTTATCATCACTGTGCTAGGATACATAGATATTGTCATTATTGGCAGAGAGCAGTAAAACAATGCTCAGCAATTTGTAATCCGGAATGTGGCTGTTCCGTTAAGGATAATAAACTGTCACAGTTCAGCACTTTGACGACTTTGAGAGCTGGCAGGTGCTAATGTCTTGTGCTAAGGTACTTTATTTCTAACCTTCATGCCTGAGGTTATAAACCGTATGCTTTATATATCAATACCTTTTATCTGTGATAGAGGTGTGTCTTAATATGGATTTCTTCTGTGGCAATTTCATTGTTCAGAAGGAAATAGAAATTTGTGAGTGCCGTTTCATAAATGGATTCTCTGGGGTTTTGTGGCCCTAAGAGCAGGTGCTGAGCTTTTTGCGGAGTTTCACCCACACATTCTGTTGCTCTTTGGTGTAGGGTAACTCAGCATTCCATGCTCTGATTGTACCTGAATTTCAGACCTGAAAAAAAGAATGTCAAGCTAATATCTTTTTATAGGTAGATAATTTGTCAACAGTGCCTACTTGTGCTTTTTTGAATTATTTTAGTAAATACCAGTCTTTCCAATAAGGCAATCATGAGAGCTTGGAGGTAATTATGCAGTTGCTCCACATGCTTGTTACTCAAGTATTTTATGTTCACTTAGGCATTCAGTTTTGGAGGAGTATTTGAGTGATTCAAATGCCTGTATCCAATGTTGCTTTTTATGGGGAAGAGAGCATGGAAGAATATTCATAAAATCAGGAGCTTTGCAGGGGCTTTGTCAGCCCACAGTAATATTTGGCATGACATACTCAGAGGTATATGGCCTAAATGAATAATGTGTCTGGCCCATTAGTAACTCCTTGGACTATCATGACAGTCCATGTGGAAATTCACGTTTCATAGTCAAGGTGTGTCCTTATGTGAGGATGAAGTTTTCTTACGCATATGACTAACAAAAAAACTCTCAGTAGGAGTTCAGTTTTTTTTCCCTTTCTGGTCACAGGCTGTACATGTGAATTCCCATCAGTTTCTTTAGGAAAGAAGCCTTGATATGGCTGAGTGACCTTCCACAAGAGAGTGGAGGTAACTGTGCATGGTTTGTCTTAGGTGGCTACGTGATAAATGCAACATCCCATAGACATCTTTGAAGTTTCTCTTTCGGCATGGATGGAAAACAACCTTTTTATGAGTGGTTATGTGACTTGCCATGAATATGCAGTGCCTCTAAGACAAGCAGTGTTAAATTAGTATTGCTTTGTGTGTGGTTAATGAATATTCCAGTCACTAGAAAGGAGCAGCATATACCAGCCTTCTTTTGTGGCCCATCACTTTGAAAAGGACCTGTTGAGTGGAAGAAGTGGGCTTCTTCCTTGACATATTTGATTTTATGCATGGAATCTTGGAATTACGACAATTTGTCTGACAAGAGAAGTCTGTTAGGAGGCAGAAAGACATATTTTTTCAGGAATGGAGGAAGATGGATTTGAGGAAAGCTAAAGTCAAACCAGAAGAGTTGTCATATTCCTGACTCTGTGTAAACTTGTTCAGGTGCTTCATCTGTCTCTGTGAAGTTCATCATCTGTGAAATGCTTGAAATGCAAGCACAGTCCTGACAAATATGGTGAAACCAGCCTAACTTTTAAAAAGTCTGTTGAGAGCTGCTGCTGTAAAGCTTATAAGATGTACATGCAAATGTAAAACTTTACTAATCAGGAATTTGTATTTAAAAGAATAGCTTTCATTGTACTGGTATTTTGTTTGCTTGACTTTTGTAGTTGTTAATTTTGGGGAAAATAGGTGTGAGAAAGTTCTTGAATCAGAGGAGAACAAATGGTTTATATTGCAGCAAGTGTTTACTCACTTTAATTTTTGGATTAATTAAATGAGGGCCAAGCCTGTAGCAGGCAAGTGTAGTGGTTGAAATGAAAGCCATGGGCCAGGCTGAAAAATTCATGCAAAATGACTCTTTGAGTAGAGTAGTTGAATTGTGATGTTTTGAATAAAAGTAGCGTTGATTTTGCATTTCTTCATGACTACTGTAAATTGAACTGAATCAAAGCTCCTGTAAGGTCTTTATTATCTATCTTCTATATCTTGTCTGACAGACCATAGGCAGGTGTGTAACGTCAGCCAAACTTAAACCAGTCACACACGAATTCTCAGGATCAGAGCTACTGAACTAGTCTTGCTCTCCTTTGTACCAGGTTTCCTTGAGCTGCTTACTTCTCTCTCTCACTGCAAAATCTTTTGCTGCAGTTAATCTAATAGCTTGTGTAATCTAGATAAAGCTTTATTCAAAAGGCTGATGTGACAAATGGCAATTTCCGTCTCTTACACAAGCTGAACCCACTGGTGTTTCTGTGGCCTGGTTTTGGTAGTGAGCTGAAGTCTTTGCTCCTTCTGTTCCCTCACCTGGGGTGTTTACTTGGTTGCTCTCTATTTCTGTAAAAAACTATATGTATATGTTTAGCTATGTTTTATAAAATAAAAATTAAAAAAAAAAAGATTACAGAACTATAAAAGTTTGTGACATGATTGGATTTTCTGTCTTTAACTTAGGATAAAAAACATATTCCCCTATTTAAATGGGATCAGGATGACATGACCTGTATTTGAAACCCTGATATGAATAGAGGTGTATTTAAGAACTTTCAAATTACTTTCACCATCTATGCTACTTAATTATTGCATCTAATTCTTTTACTGACTCTTCAGCCATTACTGGAGTTTCCACAGTTAAATTAGGGAACTTAATTTTGTTTTTCTCTGAGTATGAACTGTCACGATGGTGTAATTTCTTCAGCTCGAATAAATTCTGTAGTAACAGGGTAACAATTTGTCATGATCTTGGGGATTATAATGTCTGAACAAAAGCTAGAAAAAAATTGACAGTTTTATTTCAGTGTTTAAAATGAAACACTGCAGATAAAATGCAAATTGAGACTGATAAAATAGAAAAAATTCTGTTTTCGTTTATGCTAATAAATTATAATTCTCCTTAGTTAATATCTGTAGTGTGATTTTAACAGCTAAAAATCATGTTTATAATTATCAAAACCTTTGAATAAGTTGAAGAGTTGTATTACACTTGATCCTTAATAAACTTAGAGTTACATCACTGCTACACTTCTAGAGGCAACTGTGTCCAACAACATTTAACTGCTTCAATTTTCACATATTCACGTTGGGGGCAACAAACCAAAAAAAAAAAAAGCGAGCATCCCCTTTGTCCCCTTTGTAGGTTTTAGGCTTGTTCTGTGTCTTTGATCAAGAGTTCTTGCACTGAAATCTGTTTAACACATACCTGAATAGTGCAAAGAATTCAGTAAGTAGATCTCTCTGCCCACTTAGTGCATTCAAAGACTCGGATATAAAACCATTTTGAAAAAGATCTCTGAATATGGTAGAGAAATTTTCCTAACTCTGAATGTATCTAAACCAGACTGAATGTCATTAAAAGAATTTATTTAATTTTGTCTCATGTTTATTTTCTGTTAGACCCAAAATACTCTGATTTTCTTTTTCTTTGCTTTTGTTACTGCTTTGACTTAAAAAGCAAGGCGTGTTATATTGCAGAAGGCAGTACCTCGTTATTTCAGAAGCAAACCAACATCACCCAGAAGTTAAATAATGCTGTATCTTATGTCTATAGTCTTTGGAAATGAGTGATTCATTTGATTCATTGGAAATAGTCCAAATCCTTGCTGCTTTCCTGGAAGCACTTGAAAGTTTTTTCATTGTTCTCATTTGAGTCTGTTGCAAGTTGCTCTAATTTAGTGAAGGTCATATTTAAATTTAGCAGTGTCCCCTGCCAGTAAAACCTGGGTAATGCTACCCCATTTCCACTGGGGAATGCTCTAGTGAAAACTACATTATTGTACCCGCGATGTGCAGTGACAGCAGCACATCTCTCATAGTGTCCTATTTAGACATGCTCCTCCATGAGGTGCTCCTGAGAGTTATGTGGGGCACCTCGGGATGATCTAAATAACCAGAAAAATGTACGTGGGGTTACCCTAATCCCTTTACTAGTTCGCCTTTCCTAAAAGCTTGATCTTTTTCAGTACCAGAATTAAATGTTGAAGAAACAATGAATTACTTTGTTACAAATGGAAATCAGACCCAGAGCAAAAGCTTTCTCCCTCTGTCAGCTAGGTAGACAGGAATAAGTTGGTTTTACATAAATTTTGACATGCCAGTCCTTTGGACCATATTACAGAACCTGAGCACAAAAAAATGTGTGTTTGTCTTGTAATACATCATAGAAAATTTAAGATACCTAACTCTTGACTTCAAAGATGTCTATGTTTATGCCACATGTTATGGTATCAGAAGCACTGTGTGGAACTCCTGACAGGCTAATTTAAAGTCAGCATTAGAACAGGTTAGTCTTTACAGATTGACTAAGTGCTGCCTAATACCATGGGTGATGGCAGAGTTGGTGGTGGAGAGGAGCTCTGCCCTGCGGAGTGCCAGCCCTGAACTCTCAGCACTCGTACCATGAGGCAGAATGATTCTCCTTCACTAAGTGTGTTGGAGATCTAGATAAAATCTGGAAGCACTTAAAAATAATTATTGTACTTCACATTTTTAATAAAAATTATTGCAATTCATAGAAGACAGTGCAGTAGTAATGCAAATATTGTTGTGGCTGGTGGCCATATCTGACTCCCCTGTGGGGAAGTTCAAAGTTAGTTTACTCATGTTAGGAGCTGGAGCTTTACAGCATCTTTAATTCAAGTTTAGGGACACAAAACCTGAGTGGCTTTTGGAGGAAGAGAGAACTTTAGGGAGGGTCAGGCATTTGACCTGAAAAACAGTCCTTTGCTGCTATAAGTACAAGCCTGTCCTTGGTCTTTGTTTGTTTAAATATTGAGGCAGGCCTAGGAAGGGAGTGAAAGCTTAGACAGTGCCCTATTGTGTGTGCCGTGAGATGTGGATTCTGCTTATTCTCTTCTATGCTTCAGCAAGAATCAGGGAGATATGTATGTTGAGGGGAAAAAAGGATTTTTCTCAAAGTGGAGCACTTGCAATAATTGCGCTTTTGCAAGTATCAAACCTGTTTGGTTCCTTTACAAAGGCTGTATATTTGAAGAGTTCAAGAATGTTAAATGGGCAGAGTTCATTGGAAAAGCATAATTTGGGTCATATGAAAGACCTAAAACACTAATGAACCCCTGTCCAAGAGGCATGTCTTAATGTGTTGGAGGAAAATATACAGAACGGGAAGTTCTGGGCAGTGTTTGTGTATGAAAAGAATCTGAATAATTTGGTTTTTGTTTTTGCCACGTGTAAAAGGAGTGTGCAGATATCATTTTTATATTGTTTTAAAAGTCAAGTGTTCCAGCAACTTTATCACAATCTATTATAAAAACACTGTATAATATGAGTCCAGGCTGGTGTAGAAACTGCAGGAATGTCCACTGCGGAACAAAATTGCCCTTTCACTAATGATTTCAGCACAGCAATGTAAAAGTTCAATCTGTGGGAAATGTTTGTGTGTTGGGGTTTTTTTTGGTCTGAAGCCATGACTTTCAAAAGAACTTGATGAGAAGGTGTAAAGCTTAATAATGTAGACTTCCTTGTTTATTTTTTAAGTTTATTTATCCACTGATTGATTTCCAGAGGTCAGGTTGTTTGCTGAAATTTAAATCAATTCTAAAATTCAAGGGGCAGATCTTGTTTTGTTTTTCTTTTTACCTGAATTGAGCACCATTATTTATTATTAGTGATGATACTTATTTCAGTGTCATGCAATTGTTTTGGGGTGTCAATGTGCAGCTCTGTGGTTTAAAAAAACCTTTGCTAGGTCCATTCTTACCCTTGTTTTTCTTAATATAGCTCTGTTTTCACGTATAATTGAAAACTGTATCAGTACTTGTCACTGATTAGGTGGCAGAAGTTTTTCTTTTGTGTGAAATTGGCTGGCCAACAGTACAGTTTAGAATGTGTGATTTCTTTGTAAATAATTGATATTTAAAGAAAAAAAAAGTGTCAGTCCCTGATTATCCAGCTCAAAAACCCCACTTATTTATCAAATTGTCCATTCAGCTGTGAGAAGCTTTTCCTTTTTTTGTTTGTATTTGATTTGTATTACAGCCAAAGTGACAGCACTCATGCGTTGAAGCAGCAATCAGTTGACTTGTATATTTCGCTTCTAGTTATACAGACCTAGAAGTTTTATTTGTATGAAGTAGTTTTATCCATGGGAAAAAGCGTTGACAATTCTATGACTTTTGTTTGATATTTGTATGGCAATAGTGTGGTTTACAGGATCCTTGGTAAACTGATCCTACTGAAAGCGCTGAATGTTTTCAGTTTTAATGCAAGTCAAAGCAAAGTTACTTAGTTAAGTTGTTTGTGGCTTTGTCTTTCAGCAAGAAGAATCTGTGATACAGAGAGACAATGAGCAAATATGGTTTTGATCATGTCTCCTAAATAAGGAGCTGAGAGACTGAACTATAGCTCTGCCTTGGTGCTGGTACAGGCTTTCGTGTTGTGTCAGCTTTGCATGTATTATGAAATCTGTTCATAGTACATAAAAACGCACAAACCATATTACTGAGCTGCAAAAGCCCCACTGCTGATACATCAAAGAAAGCAGCAGCTGTCATCCAGTTTTAGCCACGGTGCTTTTGAATGCCTTAATCCTCTTCCCAAACAGAAGAAGGCAGAGAGAGCACACTTTCTTTATCCACCCCCTCTTCTATTTTTTTGAAGTGTTGGTAGCAAAATACAGAAGCTCGGTTCAGCAGCCATCACTGCATGGCACAAGCCATAATTTTCTTTGCATCTGATCTGGACATTTCAGTCTTCATGTGTGCTAAGCCCTTTCAAATGTACTTTTTATTAAAGTTAGAAATTACTCACATTGTGTTTATTCTCAGGTGCTCAAAGTATCAAAGTGATTATTCAGTTATACTTCATTTTCATTTCAGTCTCCTTCCAACTGGTATTCTTTGTTCCCTTTCGGTTGTGGAAGGGGTGTATGTTGGAATTGTACTCAGAACCTGAGTTACAAGAAACACATGTCTACCATTAGAATTAATATATTTTACTTTGTGTGACTTCCACATTTTCAGATTTTTTTTTTTTAACAGTTCAAGTTTTACAAGATAGTTACTACAAAATAGCTTCCCTAAGAAGTGAGCAAGATATAATACAATTATAAGCTTAATCTGTTAGAGCTGTTTTTAAGGTCTGTATGGTGCAGTGTCCTGTCTCCAAAGTGGGCCATGGCAGAAGTCAGGGGAAGGGGAAGGAGAACTGAGCAAGAAAGCAGCGATGCTTCCCTGGTATACTTTCCTGTCTCAATAGCATTTCCCAAGTCAGAAGCTGTTCTTTGAGCTGAAAAAATTAATACAGTTTTTTCTTCTTCACTAATTTGCCTAATCACTTTCCTTAACTGCATTTTAAAATAAATATTTATAAACACATTTCAAGGGAATAGTACATGCAAAATTTTTATATTGAACCAAGTTACCAAAATTATTGGAAATAACTTATAAAAGAATGAGTTTTATGTATTGGGTTTTCAATTTGTTTTTTGTTTATTAGCCACTGTCTTGCAAAGTGAATTTGCTCTGCAAAGTAGTCCCAACAGAGGAATGGGACATGATTTAAAGTCTTTGCTAACCTCCAGCCTCTCAGACCAAAAATACTTTGCTTAACTGAAATAAGTAAGCAGCTAGAGTAAAATTTAATGTTTTAAGAATCCCTTTGTGTTGTCCTGTTTACCCAAATAGAATTTCAAAACTCTGCAGTAAGAAGTGTGTCAACCAGGATCATAAAGAAAGGCAGATTAGAGAAAATGGCATTTGATGACAAGGTTTGGTATATTTAGAAATGCTCCTGTTATTAAAGTTGCTGCTGTGCCAACTACTCCTACGCTGGAGTCTGCTAATTTGTGTGACATGCTATCTATCCCAACACACAAGGAAGATCAGAGATTACATGCAATAACTCCAGTCCTACTTCTGTTGTCAGACAAGGATCTTCCAGCAGTGACATTACCTTCTTGTGGTTTACTCTTGCAATCCCATTTTCCCTTCCCTCTTCATTAATACCCATTTTCAAACTCCTCAGTTTGAAATGCCATCTCCTTACATCTTGAAAATTCTAGAAGCTTCAGTATGGCTCATAAGGAAAATAATTAATGCCAAGACAGAAAATGTGCATTTACCATTGTGGGATGCTAAAAAGCATCCCACAATGATGATTGCTCATGACAATCTTTTCCTAGCTCACACTGAGTAAGAAGTCATTGGTTTGCTTTGCTCTTGACAGAGCACAAATAAGAAGCCTCAATTCAGTGAAAAATTGAGGTACTACCTCATTGCTATGGAATACAGTTGTTGGTAGTTTCAGTGGAATATGTGTGCCTCCACCAGCTGTGCAACATGCAAAGGAGTTCGTGTGGGCTGCTGTCCCAGTGCTCAGTGGGGAATACTGGGACATCCACAGCTGTGTCCAGACACCTCTCAGGTCAATGAAGAGATGCAGAAACTGAAGGGCAGTTTCCAGGTGTCATTAAGCTGTGGGAGGATGAAGGTGTCTCATGTTAGTTTATTCTTTCTTTTAATTTCTTCCCACCTGCCCCACAAAAAAAGATTATGTGAGTGCAATATAGTCTTACAGAGTAGAGTAATGTTACTTTGAGGTTTGTAATATCAGAAGGAAAAAGGGAAAATAACCTTAAAAGGTCCTGCTTTATTTTTAAGTGATGAAGTTTTATTTCAAATATTGAAATAAGAAAGCAGTAGGTATGTGGTGTGATCTGCTCTTGCTTGTTCTATGCTGTATTACTCAAATGCTACTGTAGATATTAGTGGATCATTTTTATCTTTGATTTTGATGTTTATTGCCCTCTCAGTGGCGGAGTTTGTTATACAAACACCAGAAAAGGTTGTTCCTCACTTGACCTGTTCATTCATGTAAATGGCATTAATATATATTTCTTCTTTGTTTTTACAGGTTATTGAATCACTAGGGATTATTATATATAAAGCCCTGGACTATGGTTTGAAGGACAATGAAGAGCGGGAGTTAAGTCCTCCACTGGAGCAGCTTATTGACTACATGACTAATGCCACAGAAACAGATGGGAGTAGGGATGAAGGATATGATGCTCTGGATGAAGGAGAGGAGGATGACAATGATGATGACAAAGGGGAAGTTGAGGCCATTCACTCCTATAAAGATGTCATGAAGGTACAGTAGTGGGCAGTTTATATGATAGTTCTGTCAATGAGAAAATCAACTCTGTTTTCTGTGTTATTGTTCTGTGTGATACTAGTGTCCTGGGGTGACTTTATGATACTGTATTCCCTATTCCATAAATAAGTGAATAATTTTTCGTGGTGCTTGGTGCCTAACCAGCGTCAAACTGCCACAACTGGCTGTGTCATTTTCTGATTTCCCTGGTCCCCTTATATGGTTTGCTTGTGAAAATGCAGTATTGTTTCAAGTTTGGCAGTAGGCAACAGAAAATCCATGATCAACTTTCGCACTGGATGTGCCATTGATATCACCATCTGGTCTAATCCCTGCACTGGATAGTCAGTCTTCCAGTGTAAACATCTGTTGAATTACTTTGTGTACTCTTGGATACTGCATGGTGTGTTTCAATTAATTCACCTTTTCATTAGCAGGTTATTAGTGTAATTATTTCTTATCAGTTCCTTTGCTTGCCACCCTCCGCTCCTGAAGCACAGGAGTGTTTTTCCAAGAGTAGCTTGTTTGTATGGAGTGAGTCAGGACACAGTATTTCATTGGTGATCATTATGGTTGCAGTTCTTGACCTGAGTTGTGAAATTTGGAAATACAGCTTATGAATTTTAATTGTGGCAAGTTCTTTAATGTTATCTGGGCCACTGTGAAGAAGCATTTAAAAGTGTTAACCCTCTCTTTTCTACAGATTAATCTTCTGTGCATATTTTAGAGCCCAATGAGCTCTTAGTACAGACAGAGGTATTAATAAGCATGGTTGAAAAAAAACCTGTATAATTGGTTTAACTCATAAATAATCTGAGAGTTTAATACAGGCTGGAAAACGTTATGCTAACTTGTACCAGGGGATTGAGCCGTTTATAGTGCTTCTTCGTAAATGCAAGTCATATCTAAGTGCACCACAGAAATTGTCATGGTGGAAGCTGAGACTAGAAGAATAGCCCATCAGGACACATTAGCTCTCAAAGAAAAGACCCCACTAAAACCCTTCAGTTCTGCTGGGTTAACAGTACAGAGAAGCTCTTAGGAGACTGGAGAGAAGTAATTTTGAGATGCTTTTGCATTCTCCTTGCATCAGAAGTAATGCAAAATGCTTAATGTCTTTGTTTTTCCTCCCTCCCTCAAGGAAGCAGAGGCCAGAGGGAGAAACAAATGAAATGGCCTTCTGTTCCCCTGTGATGGGGAGGGCCTGGCTGGCTGAAGTGCTCTGCCCTTCAAGCCCCTGCCACTGCCAGCCTTGCTGAGTGCGTGCCCTCGCTGCACTCAGGTGCTTTGCTCTCTCCTCCCTCTGCTGCTCCCTGACACCCGGTCACTTGGTCCAGAGGGGGCCAGCAGCACCCTCTAAGCCCCCAGGCAAACTGCTCCAGACAGTGTAGAGGAAATGTAGAAGATTGATGGGATACATCCTCCTTTACCCCCGGTTTGGCAAAATGCTGTGAATTGGTGACAGTCTAAGTTAGATTGGTAAAAGAATGTTTTGCTTAGTGCAGAGGCAGACACGACCTTTGTATACACAGAGCCGAATGAAGGCAGTGGCTTTGTGGAAGTGACTATTTTGCGAGTTCTTTACTTGATTTCTGCAAACTATAAAAGATAAGTTTGGAAAACTTCGCTGAAGTCCTTTAGGTACACCGCTGTGGAATACAGAAGCAATAAGTAAATTCAACATGTTTCAATGGTTAAGGCCATGGAATGGCATCCTTTTCATTTGGCTTTGTTAATATCTCTGCTAGTCTGAGGTACGTGCCTGTTTGTATGTTTTAAAATCAGCATCTCATATTTTATTTCTTCATCATATTTTGTTAATAATTTTATATCATTCTGGACATGTACTGCTTCTGTGATTTCATCTTAGTAAACTGAAGTTCAGCTGTCATTTGTACATCATCTGAACTTTTACTCCTCCGTCCCTTGGAATTCTCTTTTATTCTGTTGTTGCTTTTGCCTAAATTATGTGCTGCAGGCTTAACTCTGCAAATTTCCTTTATTCCCTATTCAGCGTTGTTACTGCATTGACAGTACTAGAATGGCAGCCATTCTGCCATATTTTTGACATGAGTGAAGATTTGCAAGGTCTTTTTTTCTTGACTGAATACCCTTCTAGGGGTAAGATCATCTTTTGCATGTGGCTTTCTCTTTCCTTTTTTTCCCCCCAGCAGTGGTAAAATGTTAGAGGCTACACCCTTATTTACCCAGTGACTGTTGCACAACAGCAGTGTGTGGTCTTGTGACCATGAGGCTCAATTATTTTAAGTCCTTCTTGGCAAGACTCACTGTGAAGCTTTTTCCTCCACAGTTTGTAGTGAATGCTGAAGCAGGTTTGCTTATTGAATTGAGAACTGTTGTGCTTGCCTCCCCTGCATTCTCTACATCACAAGCTTGGAAAATGGTAAAGGTGGCCTGTGTGGTGCTGATACTGATTTTTAAGGTTTTTAACTATGTAGTCTCCAGTCTGGAAATGATTTTGTCCTTGAAAAGTGATTATATGGTTTGTCCTTCTCCAAAAACTGTCATTGTCTGGTCTAAAGCCTGCCACTAAGACTGAATTTTTCACCATTAATCACTAAGTTGGGTGAGCATATTTTGTGGGCAAAACATAGAGGTAGTTAAGATATGTGTGAGGTTTTTCTGTAATGTGAAGTAAGCAGGGTCAGTCCTGAATCCTCCTCCTGGCCTGGAAAATGCTGAGTGGCAAACACCAGTTCCCAAGAACTGGGAAAAGGGTAAGTGCTAAATAGTACTGCCAAGATCATCACTGGCAAAGCCGATGGGGAAGACACAGACAAGCTTTTGTGCTGCTTCTTGGTATATTTGGCTGATTTAGCTTCTGATTTCCTTGGCAGGACCAACCTGCTGCCAAGACTTGACCTACTGTTTTTAAAAATGCGTCTGTGAAGAGAGACATTGGTTTCCAGAAGCTTTTAGTCTTTGATATATTTCCGATGTGTCAGCCCTGCTGCAAATGAAGGGAGACATGGAGACAGTAAAGACTGGACGTTTTCAGACAGATGCTTTCCTTGTTTGAGTCCCTCTTCCCTTCCCCATCCACTGTGTGTACACACCATGCATGTATGGTACAGGAAATCCATACGTGTCGGGAGTGCCAGGTTTGCTCTGCATGTACACAAGACACAAGTGTAGATACACAGCAGTCCCGAGGGATTGGGAACACATCAGGCTGACAGCACACGTACACTTTGGGAAGCCTTGGTCAACAGAGAATATAGACAAAGAAGGCCTGGCATGCTGGGCAGTGTTGGGCTTGCTAAGGGTGTGGGAAGTCCTGTCATGTGGCACCTTTATCTCTGCATGGGGCCCTCCCTGATGCTGAAACAAGATGATGCAGTTTATCAACCTCTTCCAGAGTATGCTCAAACCCTAATTCGACTCCTAATCTTAACATTATCACACTCATTATCCCACAGATCTCTGCCGTCAGATGGTTTAAGCCAACAACATTTTTCATGTTAGCCCAGAGGCACTTTCTAAGCTGCAATTTATCAATATCTGCTGGCTTGAGCCCCAACCCTAAACCCAGTTCCAGTATTATATGTCATTCTAGGTCAACACCCTTTTCTAATTCTAGATGTAAATGTAGCCTCATAAGGCTTTGATAGCAGGTTGTATTCTGTGCTGATATTTGCTGGGCTGAACTGCCATCCTAACCCTGTCATTTCCTCCAGATTTGAACATCATCAGTAGCCAAATCACTACTGCCAGTGCTAGACTTTACCTCAGCCCTCCAGCACAGCAGAGGTGTTGTAGTGGTGTTGTCAGTTGTACCTGCAAGCCATGACAGCAACTTTTGTCACTGCCTTGCTGCCTTTTTCTGCAGGTCTTGCAGAGGGTACATAAAGGAGCCAGCACCCTTCCTGAACCAGTATCTTTCTCTTACTTACATTCACCTTTCAACCCAGAAGTTAACTCAACTTTTAACAGGAGCCTTATCTGTAGCTAAGCCACACCTTCTTGTCTGGGACACAAATACAGGTAGATGGTCTCTGGTGCTCAATGCCTCGGGTCCCAGGTCTTACCTAACTAATCACTTTTAGGTAGTTCAGTAATAGTGTTTGTTAATTCTGACCAAAAATTAAGTGTCATGCAACTGCTGCTTCACAAAGGTGAATGAGGGACCCAGGTCCCATAGCAAATAAAACTCATGTGTAGAAAATCTCCACACTGACTTAATTTGTATGAATTTTTTTTCAGAGCAGCATGGTCAGTATTGTGTTATCTCACTGTAAGAAATGTAAACAAGGTTGCAGTTTGGAATATTTTTATTGGTAGAAAATGATATTTGTGCTTTGCAAAGAGGAAGAATAAATTGTTTTTCTCAATCTCAAACACTCCTCCTCTCCCATTTCAGTTATTTTAATCATTGACATGGTCATGAGATGAGAAACTTGTATGTGTAGGTGACTCATATGTCTTGGTAGTTCAAGGATATGGCTGATTCCTTTCAGCTGGAAGGAACTGAAATTTACAGTGGTGATATGGATCTGCCTCTGTTTTATTTTGAGTACTCTGATAGTAGTACAGATCAACCATCTATGGCATGTGTAGGGTTATAGGGGAAAAGAAAAGTATGTTCTGTCTCGATGCAATTATAGGCAGGATAAGAAGATCTGCATTTAGATCTCAGTATTTTGGAGACTCCCTTCTGAGTCTGAGGACTATTATCATATAGATGCTGTGACCCCATGTAAGTATAATATGGGAACCTGTTGGAGAGGAACCAGAAAATGCAGTTAAAAACAAGTCAGGGTGTTTGTTTATGACAGACAGGTAAAGAGTTCATGTTACTGGAATTCAGAGGCCCATAATTTTGTCTAGTCCAAGCTTAGTAAGGTGCAGCTTTCTGTAAGTGTAATTCAGTTTAAGGCTGGGCTGGCTTAAGCATTTTTGTATGAGCCTGCAGAACAGTATTTATGCTTAATTTCAAAACAAGCAACTTGCAGTGTACGCTGTTACTCTGTGTGAAGCTGCTGAAGATTTGGAAACTTACTGAGATGGTAAAAAAAGTCCCAGATGTTGCCAGTTCATTTTATATTAAAAAGGAATGCAGCATCATTGGCCATTTGTGAACATTCTCATGCTCAAAAAAGACAACAATTGATTCTTTCCCTTCTCTTGAATCCTATACTCACATGTTTATGTGCTGGTCTTTATCTTGGTGGATCTCACTTTAGAAGAACATTGAAATTACAGTGGGTTGGAAGTCCTCAGTTCTCTTCACTTCTGTTCTAACAGTACTTTCCGGCTTGAACGAAAATTTATCATCTTCCACTTGTGGTCTTCAATCTCACAGACCTGCTGTCTGAGACCCCTTCTATAATACTGGGAAACCTCCTGTCCCATCTGTTTGGGTCTCTGAAAGTGCAGCCATCTAGTTTTTGTACCTCTTAAGTTCTGAGGAAGGCAGGTTCTCCTTTGGCTGTTCCTTTTTTGCAGTTTAACTCTTTGGGGACTGTCAGCTAGAAAGAAACCCCAAAATCTCCCAAAGTGACTTTGTAAACACAGCCCCACTGCAATGACAGGACACCCTCAGGTGGATGCCCCTGGGCAGTTTGGACCTCTGAAGATGAAGTTTCGTGGTACTTCTCTGAGCAGGTAGGCTGCTTGTGTCTGCACACATCCTGGCCACCCTTTCTCTCTGTACTGCATTGACAAAAGTGGAATCTCTGAGTTCAGCAGTGAAGTCACAAGGACCAGAGCTCATCTCCTGTGCTCAGGAGATCTTGACTGAATAGGACCCATCCAATGGCTGTTTCTTATTGTTTCACCATCCTTTGAGAGAACTTGGAGTTGCCTTAGTAATGCAGTAAACCTGCTGTTTTTCTCTTGTCCAAGCAAGCCTTGTGCATCATGGTTATTCATTCAAAACACAGAGTGTTTCTCATGTCTGTGCTGTCACCTTTGCTGGGATCTGTGTCACCTATGTGTAGTCAAAGCATCCCAAAAGTTTGTTTGTTTGCCTTTGTTCTTTAATCAGTTCCTTCATCTATTTTGTGCCACAAACAATTGTGCAGGTGCAGCTGAAGAGTAAGCAGTGTGCCTGGCTGAGTCATGGAAGGAGTCAGTGTTTGAAGCTCCTGTACTGTGCAGCCCCATGGCGCTGAGCTGAGGACAGACCGTGCAAAATAAAGCAGGACTGTCTCTGTGCATGTTTGAATGTGTCTCTCTCAATGTTTGAGTGTTTGTAACGTATGAGCAATATCTCCACGTGCTGGTATTAAAATAAAATTATTTAACAATAATAATGGGGCTTTGATATGAAGGGCTTATACCTGATGTACTTGCAAGAAGTTGTCCCTCAAGACTTGGGTCTTTCCATTTAAAAAGAACTTTTTGTCTTCCTTACTTTTAATTATTCTTGGAAACATTACTTCCATCAGTGTGAGCTTAGATAGATTGGAGTGTCTTACTCCAGGCTGGGAGACAAAACCAAATGACCTTTTCTGCAATGATTTATGGCTCACAGTAGCACATCTACACTGGTTGAAAACCCCTGTACCCATAATTCACGTAATTATACTGGTATAACCTGTCTAAGGTCTAAAATAGTCTGAGGAATCCAAGGAGTTGTCCAACAAAAACAGGAAACACAGATGGGGTGTTCAGATTATTTTTATGTATGGGGAGGTTAGAATACATCTGAAATTTGTGTGTGGCCCTTATGCATCTAAAAGAGGCACAGTAGGGCAGGGACTTCTTTCCCCTGTCTCTTTTAAGCTGTAATTATTATAAATAATTTTTATGGGGGTAAAAATAAAGTTCCATATTTTGGTGCAGGTGGAAGGATTCTTTGGTGGCAATGGTGGCCCATAGTGCATAAAAGGCAGAATTTGTCATGAGAGAGCTCCAACCATCCCATAAAGAGTACGAGTGCTGAAACAAGCAAAGCATTCTGTTAGAAATAATACATCTGAAGTATCAAAGAATCTGTGTGAGCCTGCGCTGCCTAAAATATACCCTGGAGACTAAAGCAGATCAATGAGTGTTTACTTTCACAAGGTATGTTCTGTTTGATCAGATTAATTTGAAATTCTAAGTAATGACTGGAAATCAAAGTAATGGTCAATGAACACAGTAAAGCTGTAGCGACCCATAACAAAGTGGGAAAAGAGCAGAGCCATGATTACAGAAAGGACCCATATCTTCTCTGCCCTACAGATTAACTCCAGCACTCAGCAAAGCAATGCTGCCTGACCTGGCCAAAGCTGGAGGGATCTGCTTGAGTCTCCGTCTCCAACTCTTAACCTCCCCTCTTCTCCGGGTGTTAAAACTGATAAGTGCACAGAAGGCCGTGATGGGTTTTTCAGATTCACTGTCAGCCTGGTAAAGGCAGTAGATCTGCTCAGAAAACTTAGCCAGGACACCAGTTTGTCTTACATTAGCATTTGGCAAAGATTCATCTTGCCAGAATCGTTTCCACCCATGTAGATTTGGCAGCCTTGGATGTTTGTGGTGTTGCTGGTAGCTTTTTATCTCTGCAGGCTCCTTTAGCTACTTTAAAAGTGAAGGCCATTCTTACACAGGCTCACATGAAATCTTCTATTGTGTCTGTAAGGTACAAGTGTTTGATTTCCGTGTAATGCCAGCATCCCATAGGGGATAACCCACAGGGGATATCCAGTGTAGCTTCTCAGGACTGCCTGCATTACTTACAGTATGAGTAGGATATGTGTTTTAGTAGACAAGTAAGCTAATGGTGACATGCCAAATTCATGGACATTTTTCTCATGTAGTATTACGTGCTGAAGATTTCCAGTAGCTGCACTCACTGACCATGTTCAAAACAGAGGATGAATTTCTTTCTGCAGTTTTTATGCTGTGCGTATGCAGCTCATTTGAAATAGGCACTGTAGGTGTTCTTGTACCTCAGGTGCTCTACAGGCACGAGAGAGGCAGGATTTATGGGGTGGGAGAGAACTTCTTAATTAGTCTGACAGATTTAGCTGGGGGAAAGTATGTTATGCCTTCCAGGCTGAAAAAAAAGGTCCAATGGCAGAGTCTCCAAGTGCTTGTCTGCTGTAAATTTTGGAGTCCCTAACTTCTCTGACGTGTTAGAGCCTCACAATCCATCAGCCTATTCAGGAGAGAGGTTAAGAGGAAAAGTGGCTGTGGGAGTTTTCTAGTTCTTGCCAGACCATAAATCACTGTATATGAATGTGCTAAGAAGTTTACCTTGCTGATAGCAGTTATATAAAAAATTATGTGCCTTTCAGTTGTCAATATGGCTAGTCCAGAGTCACTCATAATGATATAACTGTATTGCCAAAGAAAATGGAAGCAGCATAGATGCTACAAAATTACTTAATTCCTTACAGAGGCATATTGTCCTGTAACAGCAACATGGGAAAAATAAAGAAACAGAGGGAGGGCCCTTTAATTAAGCCACTGTGATCTTCTTGCTTTTGAATTATTCAAGAGGGAGCCTTGGGCTTGAGGCAAAGTTTCTTTTGGTGCATTTATTTCAGTGCCAGTAACAGTATAAAAAGAAATTAAACATTTGGAGGAAAGTTCATAGAATTGATTTAAAAGTGCCATTAATTGTCCAAAATAATAATCTCTCTCTTTTATTTATGTGATTTTTTTAGTATGCTCTTGACTACTGTGCTCCCATTATGCTATTTTCTGCTCCCCTTTGCTTAGTGTACTGTTGCATGCTGTATTTTAGAAAAATATTTAAATGAGATAAGGCCATTTGATACAAAGAAGTAAACAGTGTCTGCTGGACTGTGCTGACCCCTGAAGATCCGCATCTAAAAGGCAGGATATCATATTTATCCCAAAGATTGGTCTGAAGACAGGGCATGTTTTGCATTTCTTAGTAAAAGGTTTTTTACAGTAGGTTCTTGTTTAAAACATGTAGTTCCAACATCCTTAAATAGTATTGTAACTGAAGCACTCCTAAGGGGTAGCTTTCAAAAGATTGTTGTCCGCAGGATGCATGGCCCTGAGTGTGTTTTAAGTGATTGATTTGTAAATATTTTTAATGAAATAACACAGCGGGAAAAGCAGTATTCTTCTGGGTGATGGCTTCAGTGCATTTTTCATGTAGTTTTAGGTTTGCCTCACTGCAAACTTTGGGTCATACATTCCAAAGCTTGTGCATATGTGAGTTGGGTATATGGAATTGTGGAGAATGATTTGAAGATTTTAACCTAGCAGCCTTTCTGATAACTCACACTAATCTGTGCAAGTGAATAAAGTGGTCCCAAGAGATAAATTCCTTCAATCTACTGATCTTGGCAGAGCATTTACTGAAGGGAAGGTGTAGGGCAGCCTGGATGCTTATAGAAAGATAGCGGGCATGGGAGTTCAGGGATTTTATGTGAGGAGGCAAAGCAAACTGGCAGTGCTTAGTAGCAACCATGAGTAGTTGTTGTTGGGAGACCCAAACTAAACCCTCTAAGTAGGAATATTTAGCTGAGGGATTGACAGGACAGGGGGCTCAGGGATTGTGCTAAGGGCAGGCAGCTGCACGTGGTGGCAGAGCTTCATACGCTGCTTGGGGTTTGCTTTGTGTGAAGCCTGTAAAGAAGGCACTAGGAAAACTCTTTTCGGAAGCTTGGGTGGATGGAAAACAGAGGCATTTTATTGCCTCTGCCCTGCAGAGAGAACAAAACCCTTTGTTTTGTTGTTATTTATCTATTTGCATCTCAGAGAAAGAGGTTAGAAACTTGATTTTAAGCACTAGAAAAAACGGGCATTTGTTTTGTAGTTATTGCACTCATGTTGGCAGGGAAGAACATGATACTTTGGATGATTTAAGCCAAAAGAGATTTCTATGGCTGGGGTTTTTTGGAGTGGGTTGGCTAGGTTTGAGGTTTTTTGCCCTCTCTTAGGACCAAGCAGGCTTGGAGTTGGGACAAGAAGGTCCTAATGAGCAATTGTATTTATTTTTCCTTTTCGGCATACCACGATTTCTTGATGTGAGCATTAAGATCAACACTTGCTTCAAATCAGCAAATTCTCATGAAGCGAACTCTCTTTATGAAGTGGTCTCTTCTAATCAATTTATATCTATCAGTCCATTATATCATGCTATATGTAACAAGCCCCCATATATGTATTTTATACAGTCACATATTCTTATATAGGTAGATGTAAGATATCACTATCCTCAATCCACCTTTTAAAAAGGAAAGATGGTAAGGTGATGTTTAAAAACATGACAATGTTAAGTGAAGAAAGTGAGCTATAGGGTTTGTTTTTTACAACATCTTCTGTGGCAGCATGTGATATTTAAAAAAACAAATGAAAAAACTGAAGTTCAGGCCAGTATTAGCAAGATTGATTAAGTCTTTTCATGTCTGGACAGAAGCAGCATGTCATACTTAGAGCTAATTTTAGTGGCTCAGAGGTAAAAAAAAATAAGGAATATGTTGTCCAGGCAACGCATTTTTGGAAATAAAAATATTAAGTAAGGTAATTTTGTCCTTGTGTTTGCCCTTGTTTTTAATTTCTTATAAACCCATATAGAAAGTGAAGGGATTCTTGTACCTTAGCTTGATGAAGAAAACGGGACAGTTCGTGTAAATCCCTTCAAAGTAAGTTTAAAGCAGCTTTGAACGTGACAAGTGTTTAAGTGAATTATGTTGATAGACAGGTTTCATTAATTAAAGTGATGTCACTTGGTGTCTTAAACACTTGTCCTGATTTTTCATTCTGGGCAGTGTAACTGGAGGTCAACACGTGGTCAGGTTTACTTTGAAAGTAAGCACTGTGCTCCTTTTAAAAGGGTGATGTCAGTCCTTTTCACATCCGAGCATGCTGGTGAGCAAAGGAGGGTGTTTATTGCAATTTCTTGCCCTGGTAATGGTGCCTACTGTGTTTGGAGCCAAGGCACTTTGCCGGGGACTTTCCACTGAAGTCTGGTTGCCAGAGACATTTGGCCTCATGGTGTCACCTTCAGCAGAAGTGCTGAAATCTCTCCATACCAGAAACCGTCAAAAACCAAAAATCGTACCTTGAAACACTACGAGTTTGGTTTGCTTTCCTACCTGGAAGAGGGAGAGAGGGAACATGCCTGCTCCCTCCAGGGGATGGATGGCACCCATCTGCCCTCAGCCTGGCTCTATGGTCTTTCTGTTGTGTTCAGAACAATTCCTGCTGTGAAGGTGAAACTCAGGAGGTTTGTAATCTCCGGGCAGGTATTGCTTGTGCCTGGGTGCAGGGCAGCGAGCAGCTGAGGGGAGATAACCAGCAAGATAACTATACAGCCCCCACAAACCTCTATTGTCTTATGTGCCTACCACAATAAAAGGATTATTAATTTTCTTTACCACTCTGACAGATAAAGATATCCTCTCTTTGAGGGTAATTTGGCAGCTATCTAGGCCTTTTAATGAAGATGCTGCAAGGAGAGTGGTTTCTTGGCAGCTCCTTGCTGGTGTCATGCAGAGTTTGAGGGAACTGAGCCCCCCTTGCCTTCCCTGTCTCCCCCAGATTCCTCTTGAAGGCATCTTTCTTGTGGGACACTGGTGTATACTTAAGGATACTGGCAAAAAGTCCTTTAGAAACAGTTTTGGGCTCCTTGACAAGAGAGTGATGTTTTAAGTTATCTCTGCAGACAGAACAATCCGTAAGCTTTAACACTCATCAGTTTTACACCAGACTCTATGTAGATGTGATGGTACCTCCTAAATTTGGTTCAGAGCTGTCAACTAAGTCCATTTGAGGCACTTTGCCAATGCCTTAGGTATGTCCCTTTATCCATTGCTATGAAGTTCAATATGAAGTTGATGTTAAACTGGCTTTCGTCTTGCTGAAGGTAGCAATATTTGAAATAGATGTATATACTTGCATTTCTAGTTACTGTACTTTGCTCTGAAGTCTTGGTTTTTTAAAATATAACTGCCCTGACTTTCAGCCTTCAAAGTGGTTTTATCATGAAAAATGTTAGTACAGAGTAGAGCTGTCGAAGAGTAACAATTGGTCTTTGAGTACATGCAGCAGAGTGCTCTACCATGATCACCCCTTTGATAACCTTACTCTGTGTGGACTGAGGTCACTACAGTATTAATTACCTTCCAGAGATTTAATTCCTTTTATATTTCTGCTTTAGAAGGTATTGATAGGCTTATCATGTAAAAGCATCTATTTCAATGGACATGTTGTAGGTGCCTCTGCAAGTGCCAGGGGTTTTAAAGGTAGCTTTGAAGTTGAAGAACTGAGCTGGGAGTTCCTGCCTGACTTGTAGAGATACATCTTTCATGATGTGTAACTGAGAACAGGTAAATAATTACCTGTGGTGCAGGTCCTTAGAGTACTTGGCACAAAATAGTTTAATTATTTTAAGAGCTGTGTTTGAAAACAAAGCAGTCATGCAGAACTTGGCTGGAGAATTAGAAAAATGGTTTGCCTCCCTCCATTTTCTCTTTTTCCCTTCAGATAATAAGATTTTGATGAAGAAGTGGCTGGTAGCTGGGCTGTGGTGTGTGGGGTTTTCTTATTGTTGGGGGTTTTTTGCTGTTTGTTTTTTTTTCCCTGAACTATTCTCTGTTGAGGACACATCCCTTTTACTGAGAAACATACTTGTTTCTACAAGGTTCCTTCTCAGCTAAGAATGGTAAGACTTACCTGATGTGGTTGAAATAACCTAAAGTGCAAAATTATTTTGTGCTAATTAAAAGCAAGGTAATAAGGGTTGGAAAGATTCTTCAAATACTTTAAACTCTGCTTGTTTTCCAATGCATCTTTTTCTGAGTGCGCAAGTAAATTCACTTCCAAAAGAATGCTCAGCATTTAAAAGTACAAGTAGGTTTATTTGAAAATATAACAAACTGTTTTTCAGTCAGAGATTGGTCCAGGTGTATGGGCTGGCCTCCTTCTACAAGTGGCATATTTTGAAATAAACAAGATATCTGTTGCAAAGAACAGCCAAGCCCTAAGGAAGAGGAAGAAATGTTCTTGTATTTAGGTTACTAGCAAGAGACAGTCTGTCTTGCTCTCCATCTTTGGGTTCCCATCTTGTGTTGAGGTCTGTGTTGTTCATCTCTTTTGGAAGCAAAGACTCATTGCTCTCCCCTCCAAGAAGTCATGATGTGAGAAAATGAATATATTTTAAGATTGGAGCAAGAGGTCAGCCTTTAAAATGTATTAGAATCTTCACAATTTCTTAATTAGAAATAATGAAGGTTATGTTTCATATATACTCCTATGAGTTCAGGAGCTAAGATTTCAAGAAAACTATCAATTACTGCAAGATGCTTAATAATTCACTACAGTTGTCCATCCTAAACGTTCATATGGAGACCAAGATCTTTTGAGCAGATAGAAGTGCAAATGGACCAACAGAGCAGGGGAAAATGTGCTGTAGCATCGTACGTGATTTGGTCAGCAACGGCTTTGATTCAGAATTTTTTTATTTTCCGCATCAGAAAAGATTCCTGACCAGGTCAGTGGGCTTTGCATTGACCTCAGATGCATCAACAAAATAAAATTTGTAATTCCAGATATCACAAGGGCGAAATAATACGTGCAGATGTGGACTGCAAGGCTGTGACAGAGGCCCGACAGCACAACTACAGTCCCCACAGTGCAGACTCAGCACGGTTTGGGATATGTGAAGTGGCCTTGAGTACTTGACAGAGTGGTGCTTTTACTCCTGTTGCTGCCATTGGCAAGAAACGTGTGGAGGCAAAGCGGCGAAGTTGTCTTTCCCTTGAGCCTGTGAGCATTCAGGGCAGTATAAACACCATCTGCAGTCCCTACAGGTGGTTAATCCCACCTGTGTACAGGGAGTGTGTCAAAGCCGTTGGCTCCAGGTAATTCAGTTCCTAGTAATTACCATACTGGGGACAATTTCCAGGAATGAAGTGTGTGTAAGGAAAAGGGCAAAAAAGGGCACCACCACTACAAACAGAGGGAACTGAGGAGAAAATAACACTTTTTAAGTTCTGATTTCTTGGATATCTGTTCTGTTTGAATAAGCAAGGATATATATTTGAATCAAAATTACTTAATCAATTCAATCAGTAAATTGTGGGTTAAATAATTTTGTTCATACCTATCTGTCTTAGAGTGGCATATGTTTAACATCTGTGTAACTGACATGCTTGATAAGACAATTGCAGTGTAGATTCAGTGGCTGTAAGTTTTAAGAGAAAAGTGTTAAGCACACTTGCCTAGAACGAGAAGAGAAAGAACTTTTCTGTAGGCCTTTTTCCTGCAATCAGCGTTCCAAGACCTGATTTCCCTGACAAAGGTACTACAAATAAGGAGTAGGTATACATGAAGAAGTAGAATAGCTTTCCATACGCTGAGGTCTAATGAAAGCAAAATGAGACTGGGTAGAAGTTACTCGATTTTTTCATTGGGAGTGAACTTTAAAAGCTTGTTATGCTTAGTAATGCTGTCTATTTGGTTATGCAGCTGGAAATCTGGTTTTTTGGATAGGAATAAAAAAGTCATGCTTCAGGACAAACATGAAAGCACATTTATTATTATTATTATTATTATTATTATTATTATTATTATTATTATTATGATGCCTACTGAGAGAAGTTTCAGCACTTTACACAAAACAAACAAGCTTCCCTCCACACACATACACTTTAAAGCTTTGTATGTGAACTGTAAATTGCTGCCAAGGAAAGTGCATGTTTTTATTTCAGTTGATATATTTTAATTGGATTTTAAGTGGCTCATGAATAAACTGCCTTACATTAATATATTGTCTTTCAGTTAGAAAGTATACAAACATCTGAGCTGTGTAGTGATGAGATTGATGGGCGTTATTCAAAAGCTGAGAGATACAACCTCTCTTCTGCAGTACTCTCCCCTTCCTTTTCTACGTTTGTCAGTGTGATTTGGTGTCTGATTTGAGAGTCATTCCCCAACATTTTGTGGTATCTTTTGATCAAATTGTTTTCTAGTTTACGCTGTTTGAAAACTTCACTATTCTCTACTGTTTTTCCTGAGATACTCTGGTTTTTCCCAAGCAGCAGCCTGGGTGTAATCGCTGCTTTATCTGCTTGTGTGGGGTCTTGGGGAGAGGAGAAGGAAGAAGGGCTTCCGTCCTGCCCTCATTCTCTGCTGCCTATGCCGAGCATCCTGGTACAAAACCAACTCTCCTCTCTTCTCCTGAACAGAAGCAGTAGTTCAGTATAGTAGAAGGCACCCTCCAGCCCTAAGGAGGGCCTGAGAAGCACAGCAGACAACATACAAAATGGCATTACAGGGGTGCAGCTCTTTGCTAGCAGTTGTTCAGGTCTAAGTTATTTAATAAAGTGAAGGGTGGTTCTGCAGCTTAATGGGCTGTTAGCTAAATAACTACAGGCAGCCCTGTGAATATGCACAGCCACTCCCCTTCTCCTTTAATTATCCAGTTTTATCGTGTTTTCCCATCTATGCCTCTACTCTGCTTTTGAAGCTGGTTTTCTTACCCAGATGCTTCCGTCTCATCCTTCACTCTGGTGCTCCTGCATGAAATGCAGATGCGTGAGTGGTACAGATGAGAGCTGCCCAATGTGCTGTCTTCTGGTGAAGCAGAAGGCTTTAGAAAACAGTTGTTGCTGACAGGCTACCTAGTGGTTTTGCTAAATGTTGCGGGGATTGACATTTCATGTAAAATAAATGGCAAGAATATAAATGGTAGGTTTTCTCCCTTGCCCATGAATAATCCCATTGATATTCCACTGAATAGTCAAAGAACGAGAGCTAGCAAATTCAGATTACTGCATATTTATATTATTAATTCCTCCATTATCCTGCTAAGAAACAACAGAGCACAGTTTCTCTGAAACTAAGAGGGAATGCAGAATTGGTTTTCACTTAATTGGCTCTTTTGAAACAAGTCTCTTTGAGAAGCAGGATGTTGTTAGTCCACTGTGTAAAGACAGTGTAACAATACACCTAACACATAATCCAGAAACAGATGTATGCAGGGGGCTGTATTTGAGAGGTAAAAAATACCCTAATAGCTTTCAAGTAGAAAGGAGAATTTATACAAATGCAACTTTGTCAAGAAGTCTGCACTAGTACATAAAATTAGTCAGTCATTGAAAACCTGATATCAAAATGTCCGGTGGAAATAATCATTGTTTCAAAAAACATAGGTTGACTTTCATTTAAAGTCTGTTTTGATAGTCAAGGTCTTCATCCTTAGAGAGCTAAGAAAGAGAGAGAATAGGGTTCACTGAGCATGAGAAATACAGGATTTGGCTTAAAAATTGAGATGTAGTCAGTAACATATACTGGAGTTTGCTTTCCTTTTCGTAACACCAGTGTAGTTTTAAGTACTTTCACAAGTGTTTGTAATTATGTTAAATATTTCTAAGACTTGTTTACCTAAAGATGGTATCGTATAACTGTAACAGATTACAAATTGTCTTCACTTTTAATTGTCTGTTGTTGGGTAAGGTTCAAGTCTATAGTTGAGATAGTTCAGTGAGGTGTTAGTCTTGCAGTTGCTGTCTGTTAAAATTTTATCAAGTTTCTCATCACTGCTTACATTCAGTCTAATAGCATGGAAAAGTAGTTAAGACTTTTCAAATAGTTGTGCAGTGTTAAGATTTTAAGAAAGAAAATGAGTCATGGTGCTCAGCACTTCAGTGCAATTGTTACCTGAAGGAAACAGTGTCAGGGCAGATATTCTGTTCAGGAGAAAATAGTGGAAGGGAGTCCTTAACTATGCACCAGTTTCATCCTCAACACTGTTGAATCTGTGTGTTTTGCTTTGTGTTTCTAACACAACGACAGCATACAAAACCGCACAACAGCATTTCCCCACACAGTCTACCCATGTGATGAGAGTCTTTCAGCTTTACTTCTGTGCTGACTTAAGTTTAACTCAGGAGGGCATTTGTAAGCATTTGTTAGTCCATTCCTGTTTGACATTTCAGCATATATATAAATAATTTGCTCAAGGCCTTTAATCCTTAGACTTTGCAAAGCAGAGGGTAGTTAGTGATGACGATTATCTGATACAGACAAGTGGACATTTCTTTAAGGATCAAGATCCTAAGCAAAGCACTGTTTTCAATCCTTGCATCGTCTAATTCCCATTTGCAGTTTTGGCTTTAATTTCAGCAGCTACCTGGTTGTATCCTTTTTACAGTCCTGAAAGAGAGAACCAACTATTTCATCAAACTGTAGCTGTTATTGCTAATGCAATAGCTTTACTGCTGCATTTGCAGTTTCATACTAGAAAGGAAAATCAGTAAAGAAACGCTGTATTTATTGAGTCATTTTATGGAGAGGATCACATAAAACATTAAATTTGGAAACTCTGAAAGTAGAGAACTGTGTAGTACTTCTCCTGCCCACCCCAAAGCGATGATCAAAACAACAAATACCAGCACAAGAGAAAGCCTTACTAGAGTGCTTGTGAACACTTAAACACTGAGGTAGATGTGCTTGGTACTAGCAATTTGCTTCAATTTCCACAAAACCTACCTTTTCCTTGAAGTGTGCAAAATAACTGGAAGCTCACACATCAAGCAATTGGACATTCCATGGCACTTGCAGAAGATCATTTAAAATATCAGTTAAAAGGTTACCAAACTTTTGCAGGTGAGGAGTAGCTTTCTGTGGATGCTTTCTGTATTTTCTGTTGACTTATTTTGTGGACTAATAGCTAACCCTGCTACCATCTCTTTTGTCTTACTGCAGTTTTTCCTTGATAGTACCCCCGTAGAATCCTTTATTAGAGCAATCTACTTGTCCTTGGCCCACTGCAATTACAAGTAGCAGAGCCAGGGGAAAATCTCTGCCTGGAGTGTTTGAGAGAGCAGCTCTGAAGTGCTGGGAAGCAGGTGAACTGGCTCCAGGTGTTGTGAAAACCACCTCAAAACTTGTACTGTGCCTAAGTCATGGGTACTATGCACAGAAGTGGTCCTAGCAGGCAGAAACATCTTTCAAACTCAAGAGAAAGCGCTTATTCCTGTGAACAGTTCATCCTTCAGTGTTATTCTGGATGATAAAGCAAAGCAAAATGCTTGGTTGAGTTTTACAAATATGCAGGTACTGTCTTGGTAAGATTTCTCTGGTAAAGCATGTGGCTCCTTGAAGTTCATGTTCATATGAAAAAGGATATATATGAAAAATAAAGCCTGATCATAAACTCTAGTTTATCTTCGTGGAGATAAAATCTTTCAGAAAATAGCTTTTACTTGAAAAGGCACCTCAAGCTGAGTTTTATTTTGTGAACCTGTTGCAATACCATGCTGCAAAGGATGAGGCAAATACCTAGTACAGTTGCATCTTCAGTGATCTGTTGGTTAAAGTAATTTCTTCTTGTTGCTTATGAAAAAGTACATCTTTTAAGTCTCTGTTAATACTCCAAGGCTTTCAAAACACTTAACAAGCCTGGCATTTGCAGGCTGGTAATATGTTTTGCATAATATCAATGGCCTGTCTTTGTGGCCCATGGGAAAAAGAAATCCTTTTCTTCTTTGTGGTGCATTCATACAGGCCCTCTGCCCAAGATGATTGCAAGTGGAAACACTTTTTGTCTTCTGAAATCTTAATTCCAGCATCCCAGGTGTTTTGATGAAGCTTCCATTATGTATCTAGCCAAAAAGGTTTTTCAAAACTTACCTGCATTTTTGTGGGTGAGTCAGTTGTATTTTTTGTAATTTTATGGAGGCCTTGCTGGAATATATTCAAACAAATGCAAGAAATGCTGTTTGATCTCTTCAGATGATTAAATTGTGATCCCTGTTAGTGCTGCTTTGGCTTGGTGTACCCTGTTTCCTAGTCAACTGAGGATGAAGTTGGAGGAGCTGGCAAGGCTATGATATTTACATAATGCCTTTTTTTCCTGTGAACCCTGCATGTGGATGGAAACAGCCTCTAATCTTCTTAGTGATCTAAGCAAAGATTGAATGCTTTGGGTCAAACTGGGGTTTTGGATAGGCTCAGTTAGAAAAAAAAAATTTAAAACCCCAGCTTTTCACGATGATGGCAAATGGAAATATTTACAGACTGAGCTAGTTAATGTTTCAGTAGTTGATAATACTTTTATTATTTCACCAGTTTGCAAAGACCACATAATCTGTTTTGAGCCATACTTTTTGAGACTTCTTGGAAGCAGAACAAACAGCCCTTGTATTAAGCCCTGCGCACTGTTTGAGTTCATTCTCCTTAGGGAATGTTGTATCATGAGGGATGAAAAGGCAAGTGTCAGGATCAGCATGCAACCTCAAAATGACTGGAAAAAACTTCATATGTGATCTTAATCCTTCTTGCACCACAACCACTATGACATGGTAAGAGGAGGAGTTTATTAGGTGGCTGTCCTTTCATAACTCATTTATTAAAACATTCTGACTGGGATTTTTGTTGTGTGTTACAGTAACATAGCTTTTCAAACACTACTGCCATAAACTTAAAGATTTTAAATTTTTCAAGTGGATAAATATCCTGAACTCAGGCTAAAAGTGACATTTCATACTTGATTTGCCTTGCCTGCCTAGATTTTGTGGTATTTTTTCATGCAGAAGTTATAGCTTGCCATGCGTTCTGGGCCAATGTTCAAGAACAATGTATTACAGTGAAGGGGGAAAAAAATCAGTCTGTCCTATTTACATTTTCCTTTTTCTTCAGGCTTACCTCCCCTAATAAAAAAAAATCATGTTAAGTCGTTTGACTTAATATTACCACAAGGAGTTTTATTATGTAATGCATCTTCACATAATATGAGATCACTCAGAGACTGATTTCTCAGAACATGAAAGTTAGTAGGAGCTGCTGGCCCTCTTTTAATACCTGCAGCCTAAGATTTACAAAGCAAATGGTCAGGTTTTTTGTGGTTGCTTTTGTAACTTAAGTTCAGCAGCAGGTTGTTTTTTTTTTTTTGCTTTACTTTGTGTTCAATAATAGAATCAATATTACAACCATTCCCTGCTTGAACTTGTCACCGCTGCATTTCATTAACTTTCTCAATATTTGATGCAAATTGTTTCTAATTAACATGCCTCTGAATAAAGAAAAAAAGGATTCTTAAAAACCTGTGTGCAGTCTGTGTGATAATAAAATTCTATTCTCAGCTATGAAGACTTATACCTTTTATGACCGTTTTCGAAATCTCTGTTGCTATTATTTTTTATTCTTGTAAGCGGTGTATTTTAGAATGAAACCCTTCTATCTGTACTATAATTAATACCCAGAAAATGAAAACATAGTAAGGCAAGTAACGACATGATACATTATTGAGAAAAAAGAACACAACCATACTCAGAATTTGGCCTAATATGCTAATATTTTCATTAAGTTAAGGGAAATGTTTAGTAGATTCTATCTTTTTGGTATGCGTTATCATTATTGCACACATTAGGCACACATCTGTTTTGGTTTTTCTCCCTTTATCTGCAAAGGAGATGATGTGATTTGTTAAAAAGGAAAAGAAAAAAAAAGGAGAAAAAAAAGGGGGAAAAAAGGAAAGGAGAAAAAAGGAAAAAAAGCGGGGGATGGGAAGAAAAAGGGAGACAGATGTCAACTATGTCCTTGTGATTATCCAGAAATAAATTTGAAGAGTGTAAGAAAATTTTGGCCATCCACTGTAAAACAACACAAAATTTGAAGTGTAGAGACCAAGGGCAGTTTCATGAACATGGATGCCTTGCATTTCCTACGTGGAAGGAAAATATTTAGAAGGAATAAAAATACACACACACACACATATAAACTTTCCGAATGTATGTTCTTTTTTACAGCTAAAAGGAGATAAATACATAGGAGTACATAATCACAACAGGAAATTGCAGGAGTCCAAACTGTGCTTGTAATAGTTTATCAAAGGAGTTGAGCAAATCTGACCACTGAGCTCTGTATTGTTATTCTAATGGGAAGAAATAAAAGATAGCAAGGGGCCTATGGCCTCAGAGAGTAACTTGTCAATGAGATTGAGCCAGTCTAAATCTGACTGTACCCAAACACAATTGTTCAGCCCTTCCTCCCTTTTCCCACCCTGGCAGCATGTTCTCCTTGCTCCTTTTTGCCTGCACTTCTGTGTGTGTGTCTGTGCCATGAAGAGTAATTGTCTCCTGCTCCACTTCCTTCACATTGTTAATTTTTCTCTGGATGAGTAATCCTCCCTGAGTTAGGGCACGAACTCCCATGCCAGCATAAGGGCATCCATGGATCCGTACAGCTGGAGGCCACAGGACCACACCTTTTAGTGGCAGTATGGATTTAAATCAAATGGAAAGCAATATGGAAAAGCAGCCTGAGCTTTACATGCGTCGTGCCCCTTGTAAACACAGCGTTTGCTGTAATGGCAGGAGAGATTTAGACAAGTATGCCACTAGGCTAATTAAGGGCTCTTCTGCTAAAGAGGCTTTTGCCTCAAGCTTTAGTTCTGGAGATCTGAATGTAGCTATATATATAAGAAATAGTTACTATACAACCACAGAAACAAGACAAACCTTTAAGGCCTTGATTAAGACCTTGTTTTATTTTTACATATACACCAATATGATACATGATATGGATACTCAAGTTTCAGCTTTGGGATTTTTTTTTATTTAAAAGTGTTTAGGAAACAAATTACATATTAGATATTATTTTATTCTGTCTGTTTTCAGCCGATATTTCTGAGATGAATACTTGCAGGTGATGGATTGGACTTGGGGGAAAAATGATATTACGATTATTAGCATCTGTGTTGAGATATTCTACAATAGTAGAAGCTGGATGTTGCTCATACCATTCAGGTTCTCAGTTTGAAATTAAAGGCTGGTTTCAGTGAAACTTCTCTTTTTGGAAACAGGAGCTGCATGTTTTACCCTAAAAGCAATACTTTGGCTTTCAGAGTTTTTCACGTTTAGCATTTATGAAAACATCTGTTAGTGTTCCTTTGCATTAGCTGCATCTGTGTTTGCAAACGTTCATGGAAGTCTGAGGTAATGCAGTAGGCCTGTGCTCCCATAGCTCTTGCTGATTCTTAAAATCTTTTGTACTGCTTGAAATAAATGTGATCAGAGTTTCAGCTTGATGATTACACTCTACTTTTTTCCTTGCTTCACCTCCCATCCTTTCATAAACTGGTAGGGATACAGTTCTCTTCCACATTCATAGGACCTTTTAACACTTACTGTCAAAACTGGTTTGAATTAAGTATGTTTTCCCAAAATTTGCTGCTGCGAGATTGGTTGTTTTCACAATCATTTTGTCCTTCTATTTTTTATTGATTATGAAAAGGCAATGTCTTGATTTTCCAGAACATGGTCAGCCTTATCATTTCTATAGTGCTCTTCTCATAAAACAAATAGGAACAGAAGGTTTAGAAAATACATGACAATTTCTGACTAAACTGAAATGTCTCATCGGTGCTTGTGCCCTCGATACTCAGTTGCGTTCACTTTCATGCTATCTCATGCTCTGTAGCATTAATGAAAGCAATGGGGCATTGTTTTGATTCTGTTATTTATTTTTCTCCCCAGCTGTGTGCCGCCCACCTGCCAACCCGATCAGAGGCACCCAACCACTATCAAGCAGTGTGTCGGGCTCTGTTTGCCGAAACAATGGAGCTCTACACTTTCCTGGCCAAAATTAAAAGTGCGAAAGAGGTAAGCACTCTGAGAAGGTTTTCTGCGTTTGAGCTTATCACCGTGTGAATTCGGCTTACAAAATCGCTTCTGTACTCAGCCAGTAGGGAATGTCAGATGCTTGAGGAGATGATCTGTGGTTTTCAGGGAGGACACTTCTTCAGCTGAGGGTTTTTTTAATTTTGGCTTGTAACCATTTACATCCCTCAGAATTTGTTATTAATTGTGACTAATCTATTTGGGAGTACAACAGACGATTTTCTTGGAGGGTAGCACATCGGATACATGTACCCATTCCTGCATGCATGTATGCAGTATATTTGAGTCTAGAAGCTTCTCTGGTGTTTCAGGGATGTTATGAAGTGTCAGAGCTTTGCCTGTTCCTCCTCAGCTTCTTCCCATAGGGCAATTCTCTTTGATGAGAATTATCTGAGATTCTTCTTGCTCGTATTTTGTCCCCAGTCAGCAGCTTCTCTTACCTTTTGCTGTATGATTGGTTTGTTGTCTGTCACACTGGTTTCACAGCAGAGCCAACTTTAAAAATAGAAAAGTTTTCCCCTTCAGGTCACGATGCTTATGTTCACTGCCTGTTTGGCTGTTATTATTGGCTGCAAGGCCATCCTGTGAACCACTGCAATTAACAGGTCTGGCTGAAGAGTGACTTTAAGGATGATATTTACTGCAGATAGTCTCAGTGATCTGGCCTGCAGAGTGACCTTGTGAGCAATGGTATTAAAACAGTGTGGGTGCTGGTAACATTGGAAAACTGGTGGATGAGGGGAAGGGCAGCAAGGGAAACTCATTTCTTAAAGCTGATTTCTTCACCAAAGGCAACTTGTCAAGTAACAACACTTTCGTAATTTTTTTTTCTTAATAAATCCCTGAAGGATTTTCTTTTATTTTGTAATTCAGGATCTACAGTACCTTAGAAAAGCAGGATAAGATTTTGCAGGCTGACCTAAAAATTTTGCTGCTGAAAGAGGCAGAGCTGTTCCACCCACGCACATGTACTCCCACTGTCATCCTTTTTCTGTTCTAGGGAACAAATGCAATGAATATCAAGCAAAACAAAAAATAAAGGAGTTACTCCTTGTCAGGTTAATGAGCTGAATCAGCTCGTTAAAGGGTCAGATGAGCCTCAGAGCAGCACAAGAGAGCTTTTATCACACCGATGGTGGAAGATGCAAACCAGTCAGAGACACAAGGGGCTGCTGCTCTTTCCTTCCTGGGTGAGACACGTCATCCAAGAGGGAGAATCCTTCTGAGATGCTTTTCTGCTGCACAGGGTCAAATTTCATCTCCACTTCTTCTCCAGTCCTATTCAAAGTGGAAGCAATTTTTAAACTGAAGTAGTGTCATACAAGGATAATTTTGTCAGTGTCAGCATGGCTAAAGAGCCGTTTGTTTCCTGAAGTGCCTGTGTTATGGGACATCTGCGTCCAATACCCCTGATGCAAGGAGCACTCAGGATGCAAGATCTCCAGGCTAAATCTGTCTCCCAAACCTTGACATCATTAATTTCACATCTTGGCTTTTAATTACTGGATATATTAATTGAGGGACCTATGCTGGAAACACCTCACTCAACAGCTATTGCAAAAGTCCATGCTGAAGCTCAAAGATAAGACCCTTCAGAGTTCTTCTTTCTGCCCAGAGAGGAATTATGTTTCCAAGAGTTCTCGAACACCTTGGCCACAGTGAGCAGTAATAGGGCATCTCTGTTGTCAGTGTCAAAGTAAAATATTGTGGGCCATAACCATTTAAAATCATGTCTTAAAAATAATGTTTTAAAAATCATTTTAAAAAGTGGAAAGGCATTTTGAATTTGCAAATTATTTAATCACCTTATCATTAGGCATAAAAACTCAACAACATCTGATCACACCATGAGCATACTATGAGTTAATCCCAAATGAAAGAAACCATTTGCCTCTCACAGGCTATTAGGCATTGATTCAAAGCACATTTAGGTCAAAGGAAGTAATCCTTGTAGATGGAATTTTGGCCCTACTGAATCTCTAAGACTTTTATTGCTGCACCTAACCAGGGCCAGAATTTTGACCTTTTGATTTCATTTTACTTTGGATCAGTCCCTCAGTAGGCATGTAAGAAATTACCAAGAAAATTATCTTGAAAGCAGCTTTTGTAATCTGAATACTTCAGGTTTATGATGTGCTTGGTCCTTGGTCATAGTTTTATCTAACTATAGATTTGGTAGGTATTTAATTTTAAAAATAATGTAGGGTACAAAATAAAAAATAGGTATGAAGAAAATACGAGGTGGAATGCTGTAAATCTTATTGCACCATTTAAAAATGACCTTTATAGTTTATACTTGGGGCAAGCAGGGATCATATGATCACACTAGGTTTGTGCCAGTAAAAGCTGTGCTATTGTTTACATGCTCTTGTGTCTTGCAAATACATAGCAGAATCTTAGTCATGAGGAGTACAGTTAAATACTCTTCTAGTAAATTCCTTTTTTCTTTTCCTTTTGTTATTATCATGTAAGTATTGGGTATAAAGGAGATAAACACTCAATACTTCAGTAAGGAAGTTTTGTTGTCATGGGTTTGTGATGATTGCGTTGGCAGATAACTGGGGGAAAAAAACAAGTCGCATACATCAGTTCTAATTTTAAAAAATTATACCGTGTAATATTGTGGGTTTGACACTAAAGATGCCAGGAATTTTAAATTGCTAGTTTATTTCAAAAAATAACAGCTTTATTCAGAGATCTTCCTTTAGATTCCCAGACCTAGACACAGTTGTGGATGTGAGATGAAAATGAAATTAAAAACACCAAAAAGGAGAAATTATTTAAAATAACTTTCCTGTGGATAAAAACTACTTTGAAATTACTTGGATTCCTTCTAGGGCCACTGAGTGGCATCTGGGTATCTGTTTCCCAGGTATATGAGGGTCATATTTTTTGGTCAGTAAATGCTTAAATAGGCAGCTTCACTGTAGTGGAAGAGGGAGAATTTTTATCTGCAGAAATTCACTTGCTTGGAGTGAACTAAATCTGACCTACCTTATGCTGCAGCCTAGAACAGGTTTAGAAGGGAAATAAACTGTGAAAGAGGCAGTGGAAAATATTGCTGTGATGCTGTTTTCAATTTGGGCCTATAAAAACTTATCAGGACTTTGAAAGTCCAAGATTTCAAGAGGGCTAGATTCGTGGGTAGGAGGGATAGCTCTGTAGGTATAAAATGTTTTAATACTAGTGTGCATACTGAGGAGTCACATGTTCCCCAGTCATCATCTGTCATATAACAAATAGAGCGTAGATTCACAAAGGGTTGTACTGGCATGAATTTGGGTGAGTGTATTAATCAGAAATGATGAAGAGATGAGTGAGCTGTTCAGATCATCTCAATGGATGTCAAATAGAATGTTTCAGGCACTTTGTCACAGAATTTATGCCGTATGGTTACTTCCAGTCTGATTCCCTGTGTATGAAAGGTCAGCAGTAAAGTTGACTTGCAGACAGGGAGATGGTACTTCCATTCTTAACGAGTGTGAAATATTTAATGCAGTGGATGCGCAGGACAGACAGAGTTCAGAAAGATGTAATAGTTTAAAAAATAAACAACTAAAAATTTTCTTTTTACAAGGTGAAATTTTTCTAGCAAGTTTACTAGGATGTTTTTCAGCTTGCTGGCAGTATCTGCATGCTGCTTAGGCTCTGTGAAAGGTGCTCTTGCTGCAGACCCACCCTGGGTACCATCTGCTGTTGTCCAGGAGTGGTCTTCTGATGGGCCAAGACCTCCTAACTCTTGTGTCCTGCTGTTTAAGCTTTTACAGCTGATAATAAAGATGGAGTACAGCTTGCTTTTCATGTCAAAAAGTGAGCTTTCAAAATTGCAGTAAAAAATCCCACAGAAAGGGTTTCTCTCCCTTTTTTCAATTGTTTTGGGGGGGAAATGGTCCACAAGGTGAAGGAAGCATACACATGTATGGCAGGGGGGAAGGTAGTTTCAATATCTGCTAAAAATGGACCCATGTAAAAGAAAAGATTCATCTTTTTCAGAATCGTCCAAAAGTCATTGACATAACCTCTGTTGGCACCTGGCCATAGACAACTGTAGGCACAAATAAGTGATGTTCATGAGATTAAGCAAATGTTCCTGCTGGGAAGTATCTGAAAAGGTCACACACATTGCTCAGAAATGGCATCGAGTGTGACTGAGAGAGACAGGGAGAGACTATGCAAGCAAAGGAATGCAATATTGCTGCTCTGGATAAGACAGGGGATTCACCAGGGCTCTATCCACATTGTCAACCTGCTCTTTTGAAAGGATAGCTGCCATAGTTCTCCTTTGGTTCCCTGTTACTGCCCGGTCTTGCCTTCTCCTGGAGTTAATGTTCCACGTGCACTTCACGGCTGAGCGAGTCAGCAATGTGCCCTTGCTGCAAAGAAGCCTTATTGGTGTCCTGGGCCGCATGAGGAGTGTTGCCTGCAGGTCGAGGGAGGTGATCCTCCCCCTCTGCTCAGCACTGATGGGGCCGCAGCTGCAGTGCTGGGTCCAGTTCTGGGCTCCCCAGCACAATAGAGACACTGACATAGTGGTGAGAGCCCGGGGAAGGGCCGCAAAGGTGATGAAGAACTGAAACAACTCTCCTGTGAGAAAAGGCTGGGAGACCCGGGGATGTTCAGTCTGGAAATGAGAAGGCTCAGGGAGATCTCCTGAATGTCTCTAAATACCTGAGGGGAGAGTGCAAAGAGGACAGCACCAGGCTCTTTTCAGTGGTGCCCAGTGACAGGACCAGAGGCAGTGGACACAGGAGGTCCCCTCTGAACAGCCAGAAATACTGTTTTTACTGTGAGGGTGACTGAGCACTGACAAAGGTTTTCTAAGGAGGCTGTGGATTCTCTGTCCTTGGAGATACTCAAAAGGTGCCTGGACATGATGCTGGACAGCTGGCTTTGGGTGGCCCTGCTTTAGCAAGGGCCTTGGACGAGCTGACTTCCAGAGATCTCTTTCAACCTCAAACACTTTGTGACTCTGTGGGTGGTACCAGTAAAGGTGATGCTGGTCTGTAGCATGTAGACCTGTGGGTGGTGAACTCCTTGACTGGCACAGGTGCTGAAAACCACCACGTGATGCTGGCCAGCATAGGCAGATCACTTGCAGTAGGTTTGACTTATATCTTAAAAAGTTTTAGAGATTGATAGACACCCTAGAGCATCAAAATTAATATTCCTTCCAAAACTAATTAAGACTTTGTATATTTTTACAATTGCCTACATCTCTAATTGCAGTGAAAATCCATGCTCATCAAAAACTCATCCATAATTTCATTATCCACAGTGTGCCTTGTAATTAGGCTTTTGGGAGAACATAGAGAAGGCTCCCAATCTGTCATCTTTGTACTGCTCTTTTAAAACATGTTGCCTCCCATTTCTGTCCTTTCTGATGTAAAAACATAGTTCTTTCAGTCTGCCTGGGTATATTTCAGTCCAATCTGTATGAAATGTAAACGTACAAATTCTAATTAAGTACATGCATAGAAATGAAATCGTTCCTTTCTTTTCTCCTAGTTTCATGCCATACAAAGATTCAGCTGGAAAACAGCTAATGACAAAAGTCAGGTGGCTATACTGCTGTATTATTTGTACAAAATATGATAATAGAGGTGGTTAATAGGTACCTAAACAATGTTAATGGCTGACTTATTTTGGAAATAGAGTCATTAGCCAAGTTACTGTCAAAAGTCTTGTGACTCTGAAAGCTGTCATATACTCTGCTGCTTGGATTTGCAGAGAGCACAGCTGGAGAAATAAAAATTTGTGAAATTAATCCAAAAAACTTTTCAGCTCATAATTTCCCTTTTGCCTACACTTCCAAGTCTCCAGTGACTCCACTTTCGCAGCTGTGTTGTCGTCAGGCTTGCAGCTCCGTCACGATCAGTTTGTTCCCTCAATTTAGGACCTTTAATAAGGGAAAATGCTCTGGTTTGTGTTGGGCAGGGGAGGGTTTGGTTTTCTTTTCAAGTGGTGCAGACACTGTCACTCAATCAGTGTTACGTGCCCTTGGTTTGGGGTTTTTTGCCTCTTCTTACACAGTTATGTTGAGCAGCATGGTGACGACTGCCCTCTCCAGAGCTGAGCAAAGTGCATCAGCCCACACCTCTATACAGGAAGAACTTTGTCTGCTATCAGCTTGGGGTTTTCAGGGACTGATTTAACTGATCCTCTTCCCAGTTTGAATTAAATGGGTTTTGGGTCTTTTCGAAGACCTAGAGTAATGCTGCTGCCTCAGCCCTTGGAATTTAAACCCATGTTGAATAGCTGAAAGTATATAAGCAGTTTTTCCCATATGTGCATATGATGTATTTTTAAATTGAGCCTAGATGTACAAGAATCTATTCTACTTTCACAGACAGCAGTGTAAGAATCAATTTAATCAGTGAACAAGTGACTCTTAACTAAGACTATAAACTGGGAACTGCAGTAGACTGTGTTCTGCAATTGGTGAAAGGTGAAGTCCAGGTCCGGATTCCCTAGAACACCACATTCATTAAAGCATTGTGTTTTAGAAAGCATTTTATGGAAGGGAGTCTTTGACACTGTGCTGACAAGAGTCTTATATAAACTCCCATCTGTCACTGAGCACAGAAGAGCACATCTCAAATGTGGGCCATGCAGCAGCAGCAAATCAAGTGCCTGCTTTTAATAGTACAGCAAGAGGTTTGAAGACATTTGATATTTTTATTACTAGCTTTTGTCACAAAATCCAGTTTTTTAAAAAAAATGGCCAAATGCTGTAAAGGTTTTTTTAAAAAAGTGAAAGCTCTCGAAACAGTCATTTCCTACACATCCAACCCTTATTTCCTGAATGAAAGCCCAGGCTGTAATAGGTGAATTGGGTCTGTGGTATGGGTCTGAGGTTCTGGGATCTTTTAGAAAAACCCTTTTAAGATGTTTCTGCTTTCTGAAATGGAAATCCATTTAGGCCATGTATTTATTATACTGTAATAGCTTTTCTTAAGCCATTGTCCCAAGGGTAAGTGCAAGTGGCTACAGCAGCAGCAGCTGAGGTTACTTGCAGGTTTTGGAACACAGTTGAATTCTGACAAAGGGTCTATTGTATTTTAAATGTGTTGGTTTCTATAATTTACAGTTGAAACAGAGGTAGAAACCCACTGATGCGGGCTGCGGATGCTGGAGGGAAACCCTAATGTTCCATTTAGTCTACAAGTTTAAATGTAATCGTTTGTCACAGTGAATTTATTCCTTCCCAAGCAGCACCTGACAGGTATAGAAGAGTTAAAGCCTTCCTAAACACTTCCTGCAGGCATAGAGCAGTTGCTGCTTTCTTCGAAAGCTTTGTTAATTCTGTAATGATGGAAATTCCTTTCTTTTCTACTCTTCTCCACTAACTGCATGGTGAGCTGCGTTTGGGGGCCAGAGCCAGGTGCCAGGGAAGGGAATGAACTCTCCCTGCAAAGTGGGTGTCTGTGGTACCAGGGCCGCAGCCAAGCACTCGGCACAGGGATCAGGAGTAAAAGGCCAGCTCTGGCAGTCGCCTGTGCTTGTACCAGCTCATTTGTATCATAAAACTGCACTTGGAGCGACTTCATCTCTTGGCTGGCAGGTTTTGCTCCTGCAGCTCTCCAGTGCATGGTAGCCAGCATCACTTACACCTGTGCTTTCTCGGGTAGGAACTGCCCCTCTAGCAATGTTCCAGAGGAACTAATTAGATGGTTACCTTATTTGGAACATCTTTCAGCTGCTCGGGGTGGTTCTTTTCCCCCTTCTTATTTTCTGCTGTTAAGAAAAACAGGTTGTAATCCCTTCTAGCTTCATGAAATATTTATGTCAGTCAAAAGCATCAGCCTTTGGGCATAAACCAGCCCCGTAAACTGTATGGCAGGGAACATGGTTGCTGAGATGGGTGATTGTCACCAGTCCTGTTGAATAGTTGAAGTATAGGTTGAGCAGCTGGAACACATTATTTTTTTTTAAATTAATTTTTTTTCTTTAAATTAAAGTGTACCTTCAGTATGGGAAGGAGGAGCAAATCTGACAGCTGTGAGCCCATTTGCTGAAGTTATCTTTTTGATTACAAAGAGATAAAGGGAAAAGGTATCAGATGTTATATTTTGCAGTTTACCAGTAAATGTTAGCTTGCAAGAGAGAAAGTCATTTACAGTTCACAGGTACTATATTTGAAATGATTACTCCAACTGTATGATACAGAAAAGAAGAAACCCTGGATAGCAGAATACACATAAGCAAGGCCTTTATGTTACCCATTCTTTCCACTTTTTTGTTTTTCCCGTTGGAAAGGGCAATTGCCTGTAGGTGTCAGACTGACCACAGTGCCAGGCCCAACAGAAGTATCCATAAAGCCATTCTTTCCCAGTTGGCTATCCTGTTGTGATGCTGCAAGTCATGCCAAAATGTTCCCACATTGTCCCATGATATATCTGCTTTTGTTGGTGTGGGTGATTTATGGGGTTTTAGAGTCTTCTTGTAAATTGTGTATTTTATTTTGCTAGGGCAATGGTAGTATTTCTTCTTTGATACTAAAGCAATTGTGTTACTTACATAAATAAGACAATAAGGAACCCATCTGGTCTCTTTCCAAAACCTCTGTGGTAGCTGACTCACACGTCCTATCTCTGCAGCCAGGTTTGGTAGATGCTTGCACTGTTGAATGTGCAAGTTAAGCACTCTTCCAGGGCTTCCATTTCTTGCAATGAAATGTTGGCAGTTTAGGAACTACCTCCAGAAAAAAAAAAGTTTTAAGAAGTGTGCTTATTTTTACTTTTTCTGGAAAGCTCAGAAGCTGAATTAAGACTGATTGTTCAGTTCCATTAAAGGAAGAGCTTAAGTGCTTAAAAGATAGAATTACTTTTGGTAGATGTGTCTGTCAGATCTCTGACCTGTTGGTTTAGCCTCATAAAATAAAAAAAAGTAGTCTGCAGAGAACTTAAATATCCATTTCAGATATATTAGTGAGTACTTAGAAAACAGATCAAATTAAATATTGTTAAAGATTTCCTGGAAAACTCTCTGTAAAAGTGAAGCAGATTACTGAGAAATTGCTTGTACTGCTGATTCCAAAATATATTTCAATACAGAAGTAAACAAAAAAAAAGCCTTTTGAATATACAGGTGTTGATGTGTGTAAGAAAATTCATGTAAAGCCGCAGTCTTCTGTGTTCAAGGTTGTCTGTTCTTTGGTCTGCTGTAACTTTTAATTGTTTTTCATAGTTTTGTTGGTATGAAAGCTTTTTATTTTTGCCCCTTTGCACACCATCTTTTCCATATTTGCATGATCTGATCTTGTTCATAAGTAGCAGTTTTCATCTTTGAAAAATGTTTCCCATCCTCACATGATTTTTTAATTGATATTTCAGAATCTATACCCATGTTATACAGAATAATTAATTGCAATATATATATGCAATTCTGTCCCTATTCAGTGTAAAGGATTTCTCATCGTTTATTTCTCCTTCTACAAAAATGAGCTACCTTGAATTCAACAAGCATTAATTTTGGTATGAATGGATCTTTATCAAGCTGGTAATATTTTCTGTGTTGTAGCTTAACAGATGTGATAGGTGGTTAAGGTTTTTTTCTGTGCATATAAAAATTTCGAGGTATAAACATTTTAATACGCAGTTATTCCTACAGCATGTTACTATCTGAAGTACTTTTATACTTAAAACTTAACATTTGTTCCCAGCATTTAAGGTTAACTTTCCAAGGAAGAGAAATATATTCAAATAGTGTTTCAAGTTACTTTTACAGTATTGCTGTTCAAGTCATAAAACATTCAGTAGATTACCTGAGCAACATGATACAAGAGATTAAAAATTAAGCTTCAGTTTTACTTGAGAGTAATGTCACTGTTCATTTATTGACTCATTTCCTTTTCACTGGCAGAACCTGAAGAAGATTCAGGAAATGGACAAAGAGGCAAGTGATGAATCCAGCACGGATCTTGATGAACTAAAAAATGCTGACTGGGTAAGACAACAATGGAATAGTGATTCAGCATCACTACTGAGAGTTTATTTTCTTTATAAAGCTTAACTAAGGCATTATTGCTTCTGCCCATCTGAGACCTCACCTGAAATAGTGTCCATCTCTGTAGCCCCCAGCATAAGAAGGATGTGGACCCATTGGGTTGAGTCCAGAGGAGGCCACAAAGATGCTCAGGGAGCTGAAGCACCTGTCCTGTGGAAACAGGCTGATAGAGCTGAGGTTCAGCCCAGAGAGGAGAAGGCTCCAGGGAGACCTTAGAGCACCTTCCAGTACCTAAAGGAAGCCTCCAAGAGAGCTGGAGAGGGACTTTTTATAAGGACAGGGACTTTTTATTTAGTGACAGGACAAGATGGAATGGCTTTAAACTGAAAGAGACTTAGATTACGAAAAATTCAGATTATATATTAGGAAAAAATTCTTTACAGTGAGGGTGGTGAGGAACAGGAACAGGTTTCAGCAACCTGGTCTAGTGAAAGATGTCCCTGCCCAGTGCAGGGGGGTTGGAACTAGAGGAGCTTTAAGGTGCTTCCAACCCAAACCATTCTATGACACTGTGTTCAAATCAGTCTCTGCATTTTTTAAATATATGAATTAATAGTAACTCACGACAAGTTAGAACTAAAGGAAGCCTCAACTTTCCTTTGCAGACAGATGAAACTATACAAGTATCCAAGAAAGATATTTCTTTTTCCTTAGACTGTTTTCATGGAGAAGTTTTTGCAGTTTAAAAAGACTGGACATTTAGACAGGTACCATGCTGACTGCCCTTCAGAGGGGCAGTCAGTCAGTAGACAGAACCACCAGCTGAATTTCTCCAGTGATGAAAGAAAAAGGCTACAGGGAAACTCTTAAGCAGGAAGTAACTTATTTTATTATCTAGGTATTTTTCTTGCCAGTTCATAGAGGAATATTATGAGGTTCTTAAAAAGTACTTGATTTCAATTTCCCGATCTTCTATCCACCACCTGTTCTTTCTTCTCTCCAGTCATTCTGCTTCACAGAAAATGAGAGGGAGGTGTTAGTGTGTGGTGCTCTTACAGGCAGAGCAGAAGAAGTTGAGAGGATCAAGACTGCAAGATCTTAGGACTTGGAGTCCATTCCAGAATTTCTATTTGAAGAACAACTTTTGGGAAGTTTTTCAGCAAAGTCCTGGGCAACAAAGTTTCAGATTCAGTCACTGTTTTAATTCATATAGTAATAGCTATAAGTCTAAAAACTTTGAATATGTGCTTGGAGCATACTTGAAGTGGGAATATAGATGTCAGGTCTGAGAATTTCAGATCCTCTTTCTGTACTTGACATGTGACCCAGCAGTCCTGATGAGTTGCAACAAAGTTTTGGTACATTCATGAGGGTTAAAAATAAACTTACATAAAATAAAGTGGGGTTTGGTTGATGCATTAAAAATAAAATAGTACAGCTGTAAATATTTGGTGGTGTCCTGGAAGGACAGTTAACAACTTTGGTTTAATGTGAGGTGGTATTCAAGGGTAAGGTATCAAATAAAATTTCTGTCTCTTTTCTCTTCAGGCTCGTTTTTGGGTGCAAGTGATGAGAGATTTACGGAATGGTGTTAAACTGAAGAAAGTTCAAGAGCGTCAGTACAACCCACTCCCAATAGAATATCAGCTCACACCCTATGAGATGCTGATGGATGATATTAGATCCAAACGCTATACCTTAAGGAAGGTCATGGTAAGTCAAGAGAATCACTGGAATCATTGTCAAATCTGAAATGTTATTTTCCTTTTTTTGTTTTCTTTTGGTTTTGTTGGTTTTTTTTTTCTGAGAATCCTGAAATTATTGTTTCATATAGATACAAATGTTCTTGGGTTTATATGGCATCATAAATTTGCACAGTGCATTGAGGGAGAGAACATGAAACCAACACAGGTAGTGTACTTCGTTTTCCATGTGGCAGGCATTTAAAATTCTGAAAGACATGCCTACGTATCATAAGCTTGAATAAATCACTTGTGTTGGGTTTGTGATAACTTTAAGAGTCATCTCAAAAGTCCTGTCATGCTTTCCTCTGAGAGATTGTTTTAGACTCTTCTTATTGGAGAGAACATTTATCTTGAGCTACGACACAGTTTTTGGAATTCCAGAGTGTAAAGTGCTACCATGACTGATACTCTGATGGGAAAGGAAAACCTACAGTGGTTGAAAACTGCCTTTATCACAGTGTTTGAAAACTCACATTACCATGATCTGTTATGAATTTTCAAGGAAAAATCTATGTAAAAAAAACCTTAAATCTTCCATTTGTAGAAGTTGAGCTCAGTTATTTTCAGCATATTCTATTGTTGCTTTCAAGTGAGGAAAGTATGCCACAGCAAGCTGGAGAGTGTTCATAGGTCTCCTCCTAGATCCTCATAAAGGTGCTTGTAAAATTGACTTGAGGCACTCTTTTTATGAGAACCCATTTTATATTTACTAGTGTCTCCCTGTTTGTTTTGTCCTTTAGGGTTATATTGTTTTTCAACATTAATATGTTCTTCCTGTTCATCTAGCAACTGATGTAAAGGGTGTCTTATCCCTAGTAGGATATTTTAAATCCCTTTGTCAGAGGCATGTATTTGGTCAATATCAATATTTATACCTTACATTTACTTAATTTCACCTGTCATTAGTTACAGTGGAAGCATTGTCACAGAATATTCAGTATTCACATGTATTTACTTCCCAGACAAATCCTCACACAGTGAGAAAGCTGTGATTCCACCAAAAAAATGGT